>QMIH01000151.1:342502-380027 GCA_003987875.1 Clarias batrachus | reverse complement strand
ATCGGTCAGACCCCAGGGGGCTCGATCGGTCAGACCCCAGGGGGCTCGATCGGTCAGACCCCAGGGGGCTCGATCGGTCAGACCCCAGGGGGCTCGATCGGTCAGACCCCAGGGGGCTCGATCGGTCAGACCCCAGTGTGCTTAGTCACCCCCCCAGAGGGCTCGATCGATCACACCCCAGTGTGCTTAGTCACCCCCCAGAGGGCTCGATCGATCACACCCCAGTGTGCTTAGTCACCCCCCCAGAGGGCTCGATCGGTAACACCACAGTGTGCTTAGTCACCACAGAGGGCATGATCAGTCCCTCCAGAGGGCTCGATCAGTCACCCTATTAACCAGCATGCTCAATCAGTAACCCCAGAGCGCCAAGTCCCCCCAGTAGCCCTGAGTGGGTTTTATCAGTTACCTAAGCACACTCAACCAGTTACTCCAGACTGCGTAGTATTTGAGTAGTGTGTTTGCACTGTTCAGTTTCCTAAACCTGATTAGTTAACCTTAAGACCTCAAGTACTTACCCTTAATTTGGTCAAAAGTACCTTTGACTAAACCCACTTACACATTATGCTAAATTCCTCAACCTGTTCCCCTATAGATTAAAAAATAAATAAATCAGTGTTTCAGGCTTGTTCATTAGTTGATTAGACAGGACGGATTTATGCTCTTAAACAATCCAGCTGTAATAAATCATTCTTTGGTGTGTGTTTACTGCACTACACACAGTGAAAGGTCATAATTAGGTCATAGAGTCATAACATCATGCAGGTCATGCAGCATTCATATCGTCCATGTCCAGTCTGAGCCGCATACACACGCACTGCATGACGCAGCTTAGCGCGGTCAGTGTGTGTATGTATGTGTGTAGACTGGAGCTGGAGTTCAGACCACAGGTCAGACAAACCCAAAGACATGCATCTCACTCACACACTCAGTCCAAAGTACTAATAAACCTCGCTTCATTGCTGGTGTTTGTAGGTGTTAGTGTGTGTGTGTGTGTGTGTGTGTGGGGCGTGTGAGTGAGAGTGTGTGTTCTCTCACCGTGAGTGATCGGGGGTCCAGCCCCTTGTGCGTGCTCTCTGAATGTCGTTCGAGAGCTCGGTGGAGGTGTAGCTCGAGCTCGCTGCGTTGTGCGTTGTGTGTCGCTTGGAGCTGTTCGCCAAGTACCTGTGCCGTGAAGGGGAGGGGGCGGGGCAAAGACAGGAAGCAGCACGAATCAGCTCTCTGATTGGCCGCCTCTTTGGCAAGTCCGATTGGAAGACATGTGTCCTTTGCATTTCGGATGCTTGCTGTTATTAATATTAGGCAAAGCTTATTAAGAAGCGAAGCCAAGTTGTTTGGTTTGTTTGGATTCAGCAATAGAGAATTTAGGAGAATTTAGATTTTTGTTTTTTGTTTATTAGATTTTATGACAAGCCAGAACTCAATAGAATTAGGGAAGAGAAAAAAAGATAGAGAGAGAAAGAGAAAACCAAAGAGGGGGAAGAAAGATAGCAAAGGGAATGATGCCCCCGGTGGCAGAAAGCAGTGCTGCAGCCTTTAGTACGCACCCTGCACCCAACGACACCCAGCACAGCGAGCAGCTCCCACACACACACACACACACGCGCACACACACACACACACACACTAAACACGCACGCACACACGCACAAGCAGCAGAAAAGCGCTGTAAGCCACAAGGGCGCACACACAAACAGCTCCTAAAGACTAACACATCCACACACGCACGATCCTACACACAGCCTGTTCCCATTTATTTCATTTATTCTACATCAATTTAATACAAAGAAATGATGAGGGGCTCAAGACTTTCACACAGTATTGCATACATACATACTCACTGGCCACTTCATTAGGTACACCTGACTAGTACTGGGTTGGACCATCTTTTTCCGTTAGAACTGCCTTAATTCTTCGTTGCACAGATTCAACAAGGTGCTGTAAGATTTCACGTCCGTATTGACATGACCATATCATGCAGTCAAATCCCTCCCTCGACCACCACCATCACATTCCAAAGGTGCGCTATTGAATGGAGATCTGGTGACTGAACCACGTTCAATTAGTACTAAGGGGCGCAGAAACCGAGTCCAGACCAGGCGACGTTTTTCCGATCTCCTATTGTTTCAGGGAGCCCATGTGACCTGTAGCCTCGGTTCCTGTTCTTAGCTGACAGGAGCGGCACCTGGTGTTGTTTTTCTGCTGCTGCTTCAAAGTTTGACGTGTTAAGTGTTCAGAGATGCTCTCCAGATGTTATTTGAATTTCTGTTGCCTTTCTACCAGTGTCTCCATTCTCCTCTGACCTCTGACATTAACAAGGCATTTTCACCCTGACAACCCTCACTGGATATTCTGGATACACACTACTTTCTGTAAACCCTGGAGATGGCTGTGTGTGAAAATCCCATTAGATCGGCGGTTTTGGAAAAAAACAACCATGCCACTTTTAAAATCACTTAAATCACCTTTCTGATGCTTCAGCAGTGCATCATGACCGTGTCTTCATGCCTCAATTCATCAAGTTACTGCCATGTGATTGGCTGATTCAATATTTGCATAAGTTGAACAAGTGTACCTAATGAAGTGGCCAGTGAGTATGTATACACTGTGGTCCTTTTTATTTGCCGGAATTCAATTAAAGGATAAGTATAATCTTTCAAGGCTAGATGAAATGTTTGCTGGAAAGAAGTGACACATTATAAGCGCTCCAGATGAAGCTGCTCAGTGTGGAATCGTGTTTGCTGTGTGTATCCTGCTTCCTGAATGCTCTAAATGCGGCAGAATTAAAGGAATTCTGGGTGAGTGAAGTGTTTACACTCGAGCTCTAACAGTCCAGAGTCTTCATTCAGAGCTTTAGGGACAGGATTCAATGCTGGTGAAGTTATTTTGTTCGTTCTAAAATGTACGATTATTAACACATTTAAAATCAATCATTTTAAAATGATTCTCAGTTTCAAAGTTCTGTTTCAAAATGGACAAAACAAAACAACACAAATGTTTTAATTTAAATTAAAGATATATATAATTGAAATTACGGCAAGTTACATTTCATTAAAAGAAAAAGAAAAAAAATCTAAACTTAACCTGAAGTGACTGACCACGTTTTATAATTCAAACAAAACTAAACTTGAAAGATTCATGGATCATCTAAAAACGTTGAATTTAATTAGTTATATGATTTACTATATATAACTGATTAATTACTTGCAATGAAAAAGTATTTTCAGCCCTTCCTGACTGTGAATTTTTTTTTTGCATATTTGTCATGCTTAAACGATTCAGATCAAACAACCTTTAATATCAGACAAAGATAACCCGAGTAAGTACAAAGCAGTTTTTAATTATTTAAAAAATTATTTACACATTAATTGTAATATTATTTAAATTCTTTTCACATTTATTCATTTGTTAAATTCAAGGGGGGGGGAAGCTATTCTAACCTATCTGGCGATATGTGAAAAAGTAATTGCCCTCCCCTTGCTAAATCATAAATGAACCTGATTGTTGGAAAGCCGAGTTAAATTTCACTTGCCACACCCAGGCCTGATTACTGTCAGACCTGTTTAATCAAAAAAAATCACTTAAACAGAACCTCTCTATTTCAGTTTAAATGAAAAGGTTGTTTTAATTAAATGAAATTTAAAATATTTATTTGAAAATCATTTAAGTGAGACAAATATGCAAAAAACATCTTTTTCACGGCACTGTATACAATAAATTTTATAATCAGACAAAATTTATAATAAATGATAATAAATTACAACTACATTAAAATTATTCCAAAATACGCATTTTATAAGTAAATTAAATTATTTCTTTTTTCCAAACCTAATTAAAATCAACATGTGTAACTTTATTGAATCGTGTCCCAACAAGCAGATTCACAGGAAGAGACCTGGAGCAGCAGCCCATCATCTCACACACACACACACACACACACACACACACACACACACACACACACACACACACACACACACACAGAGCGAGCGCTCACCTCTGCACTGCCTCTGGGTCCGGCTCTCCGTCTGACCCCTCCTCATCCACGGGAGCGACGGCTGTAATCGGATGCTAAAGAAATAAACATTAATAAACAATGTTCTTCTGACAAGATGCCAACAGCGTCCCCTACAGGAAATTTTCTGCCTGTGATAAATGCTTAAAAATTCTTAATTTATTAACATCAACTGCATAATGTGACAAACAATTCCAATATGTATTTATGCTTTTTTGTTTGTTTGTTTTTCCCTTTTTTGTTCATACGCTTCACACATGGATTCTTAACTATTCGCGAAATTGTCAAGGACAAATCGTAATGTGCGCGGTAATATTGAGCAGGTGCGCGCTTTTGATGTGTTTCTCTCCTCAGGAATATTTATGAGCCGAACCCGATAAATATGTATTAAGTCAAATTATTTTAATATCCTATTAGATTGTGATGTACAAAAATAAAATTTGTGGGTTGTGTATTTGAGGTAACAAATGCACACGCATGCACGAACACGCGCACACACACACACTCACAGGGCTGGTGACGAGGGGCGACTGGCCGCGCGGCCTCTTCAGCATCTGCTGCGCGTGAAGCTGGATGTTCGCTCCTCCGTCCGAGGCCCTGCGACCCAGCGGACCCATCCCGTTCAACAGCTGCAGGGTCGGGGGCTGAAGGAGGCACTGCTCCTACACACACACACACACACATACAAACACACAGAAAAAAATTAAGCAGGTGAAAAAAATGTAACATTTGGCCAACACACAGGGTTAAAACAGGTTGCAGATGCACACGCACATACACACAGGGGTGTGTTACCTTGTACTCGAGCTGCTGTGTGGGCTGCAGGCTTTGGGTTGGCATGAAGGTAGGTATGTGTGTAATGGTGGGGGGCAGAGGGGGGAATGGAGCTTGAGGAGGGGCACGCACGAACCCTGGTGGCAACTTCAGCTCCTCCTGCATCATCTCGGTCCTGCGACACACACACACACACTCATTTCAATACACTTATCCAAGGATGTGTGTATTTAACGTCAGTCATACACAATGTAAAAATAACAAGAATGTTTAAAAAATTTTTAAAAGCAACAAAAATTATTTAAACAGTAAATAAAATACACTAAATATATATATAATTTTTTTTTTTACACAGATATTTTACAGAAATATAACAATAATATAATCAATGAAGAAGACTACGTGTAGTCCCAGACTTACAAACACGTTCTGTTCCGGGAGCACGTTGGTAAGTCCGATTTGTTCTTAAGTCTGACAAAGTGAGTTTTATACGCCTTTGTCACGTACATACAATATAAATCCTATCAATCCACTTGACTAAATCTCTGTCCTGTTTCCCCACACTGCCATCATGTGGCCAAAAACCATAACCACGCCTAAGGGAACTGATTTGACGCGTGTCGGATGTAACAGTGTTGTCTCTGCGCCTTTAAATCGCGGGGGGAATCCGGGACATAATTTTGTTTTCCACCGTATTGGACTGTGAGCTCTGTTTTGTTGAGGATTTTCCGAAATTAGGATTATTCTCCATCAGGGCAGATTTACAGGACAGACGGCAAGAGTCTCATCACCATACTGTGCTTCAAGGTTTTTGTAAATGTCAATCACTTTTTCCGCTTTCATTCACCAGAAAAGTCCTGGCTTGACTCGAACAGTCCTCGTAATTAAGAAACGTGCAAAAAAAATTTTTTTTAATTACTACACAAGTTTTCGGTTAAACATACAGAAAATAAAAAGGTTGATACATACTTTAAAAAATAAATATATACAAAATTATAAAAACATATAATCCTAATAAGAAATATTTTCAATAACTTCAATGTTTTTCTTTAATTATTTTTTTGTTTATGTAGATCTGCAAATAAATTAAAAATCACATGACATGTTCAGTGTGTGAAGTGTGTGTATACCTGGGATCTGGTACACCGACAGTGTGGCGTCTCATGGACAGATAACGGGCCATTGCCTCTGGACTCGGCTCCTCCCCTTCATCACTGTCCAACGCCATTGTCCCTTCAGGCTGCGCGCGCGCACACACACACACACACGTTAGCCAAAGAAAGTACAAAGCAGGATGAAGGAGATTTCATGTGCGGCAGCAACACACACTCACCTCCACAATCTGGTTCTCGGGATTTATGAGCTGGACGTGAGGCACGGTCATGCTAACGGCGTTAGCTTGGTCCTGTGAGGAGGAAAAAAAACAGCACATTTAAGACAAAACTACACTGAAGTGACTTCATCTCGATCCCCGAACGATAAGACTGCCCTGTTGCGCGACACAAGATGCCGAGATCACAAGCCCCTTTGAGGGCGTCATAAATATTCATGTCAAGAGGATTCATCTGAATATTTATGAGGCGACCTTGTGAAAATGAATATTCATAAAAACGGGCTCTTGAAACTCTCCGTCAGTACTGATGTCACACCTGCACGGCGTTGAGGGGGTAGCCGATGGGGCGAGGGGTGGCGGGCGGAGCCACGCGCAGGGTTTTGTGCCTCTTGAGTCTATCCAACAGCAGACTGTAGATGGCGCTGTAGTGATCGTACGCGTCCGTGTGCAGTGACTAAATGAAAGACGAGAGAGAAAGAAAGAAATGAAAAAATTATACTAAAAAAATAAATAAATAAATCAAGAAGTGGCTAAGAAGCCGTGAGAAGATGAACTACTGGGTTACACAACAAAATAGTTTTATAATAATTAAAATAAGGCCCTCCGAGTGGTGCAGTGGTAAAAGCGCTCGCCCTATCATCCGGAGATCGCGAGTTCGACTCCTGGGTGATGCTGTAACCTCTCGCAGCCGGAGGTCTAGAGAGAGCTGATTGGCCGAGCTCTCTCAAAGGGGAGGGACGAGAGGGACTTAGTGCTCCTCCCACATTAATCACGACTCTACAGCCAGTCAGGGGCGTCTGTGAGCTCACGCAACGGAAGGAGCGGATAGCGCTGTCCTCCGAGTGTGTTACTCCGCCCCCAACGGTGCGCGAGCGAGCAGTGCGAAAAGATGCGGTCGGCTGGCATCACGTGGTTCGGAGGAAACACGTGATAAGTTTTCGGCCCTCCCGGCTGAGTGGCAGTAATAGCCTTAATTTGGGAGCCCCCTAGTGACGGGGAGGAATTGGACACGACTAAATTACGGGAGAAAATCGGGGGAAAATCCAAAAAAAAAAAAAAAAAAATTTAATTAAAAGAAAATGTAAAACACATACAGAGACCAATTAGAAAGAGAGGAAGATTTATTTATTTGGCAACCTTTCAACCTGCAGTTTCAACCAGCCTTGGATTATTGACTTTATTAATTAAACTTTTAGTTTTTAAAATTTGCTTAGTTTAAATTTTTTAAAATAAAATTAAGCTTATTATTAATATTTTAATAATAAACTTAATTTTCAGTACAAAAAATTATAAAGAAAATTCCACGCTCAGGTCTGTAATGATTTCGAGTACCTTTGTGTGTTTGTGTTTACCTGTAACGTGCGCTCTCGGTCCAGTCCCATTTCGGACATGGCCATGAGAACCTGCTCGTTTATCAGCTCGGTCTCCCTCTCCGTCTTCACCTGCTCACACTCAGCTATCAACTAACACACACACCCAAAGATTTGGTATGAATCTCACTGTTCAAACATAACAGTATACAACACATGCGTTCAGTTGAAGTCGGAAATCGAGGTTAAAGTCATTCAAATGTCTTTTAGGACGTCAATTATATGCATGACAAGTCATCGTTCCAACAATAGTTTACAGATAGATACGTTTATTTATAATTCACTGTATCACATTCCAGCAGCTCAGAAGTTCACACACGATCAATCAGCTGACTGTGCCTTTAAACAGCGTGGAAAATTCCAGAAAATTACGTCATGGCTTTAAAAGCCTCTAATTCATAATCATAGGAAACAGCCTGGCTGAACAATTTCAAAAGTACCGTGTTCATCTGTACAAGCAGTACTATGCCAGAGTAAACTATGCAACCATCATCGTTCAGGGAAGAGGCGCGTTTCCTTGAGATGAATGTACTTTGGTATGAACAGTACAAATTAATCCGAGAACTTCAGCAAAGGACCTTGTGAAGGCACTGGATGAAATGGGTACTAAAGTAGTTATATATCCACAGAGAATAGCCACTTCTCCAAAACCACCACAAAAAAAAAACTGACTATGCTTTGCAACTCATGGAGACAAGGTGCTTAAGAACAACATCCCTCACAACAGTGAAGCACGGCGCTGGCAGCATCACGTTGTGGGGTGGGTGTCTTTGTACAAAACAGATGGCATCATGAGGAAGGAAGATTATGTGGGATATAGTGAAGCAACACCTCGATGCAACAGACAGGAAGTGTTAAAGCTAAGCTAGTGGAGAGGCTCTGACCTCAATCCAACAGAAAATTTGTGGGGAGAACTGAAAAGAAAAAAAAAAGCTTGTGTGAGCCAACACATCAGTTACAAACTCGGTTACACCAGTTCCTTCAGGGGGAACGAGCTAAAGTTTCAGCAAATGATTGTTAAGAAGCTTGTGGAAGGCTACGCGAAACAAAGTTAAACTAATTCAAAGCAATATGATCAGATACTACCCAAGTGTCTGTAAACTTCTGACCCACTGAGAATGTGATGAAAGAAGGAAAAGCTGAAACAAACCATTGTCTCTACGATTATTCTGTCATTTCATGTTCCTAAAATAAAGTGGTGATCGCCAGGTAAGTCAGGGAATGTTTTCTCGAATTAAATATCAGGAATTGTGAAAAAAAACTTTTTAGTGTTTTAATATATTTGGCTGAGGTCTGTGTGAACTTACGACATCAACTGTATAATAAGCAAACATTTCCACAACTAATTTTTAACAAATTGCCAAAACTTAATGTTTTTTAATTTATAAAAACGGCTTTGAATAAATTTCCAAACTTTTGAACTTTTTCTGTATACTAAAAGTATTTAAATAAAACTAGTTCATTTCCAACAGGCAGTTACTGGAGAGTAGTTTTTCCATGATTAAATGTCGCACTAAGCCCCCAATGGTATGATGATTTACCTCTTAAAACGAGCATTTAGAGTACATAGAAAAATATTTATGTGGTCCTGGTGTGTGTGTGTGTGTGTGTGTGTGTGTGTGTGCCTCACCCTGTCGAAGTCGGGGTCCGGGTCTCCCTGTCTCATCCACTTGTTCTTGCAGATCTGCTCCATGGTGAGTCTGCGGCTCGGCTCCAATACTAACATATGTCTGATTAGATACTCGCAGTCTGACACACACACACACACACACACACACACACACACACACACACACAATTTCAGAGACACCCAAGTCGCAGCTAGATTAGCAATTATGATGAGGCTATTGATATTGTGGACCCAAAACAAATAAAGAAAAACTGTTGCAAACTAAATTTTATTTTCCTGAATCCATTTACTGCTAATACTGCATAAATGAATAATTCTTCTAATCGAAACACATAAAAAAACTAAAAGGAAAACCTTTGTAGCCAGGTGAGTCAGCAAGCATTTTATAAAAAAATAAAATCTGGTAAATTAGCACTTCCTCCTTAAAACATTTTTTTTCTTCAAAGGAAAACAAAAAAGGTTGGATTTTTAAGAGCCGCGATGAAATCAGCATTGGGTTCCCGTAAACGTTGAATGTTGAACTTTACGGTCCACAGACGAGGTAACCGAAGGTCGTAATTACAAGTCGGAGCTTTTAAAGGCATTAACATAAACCAGACTCTCTGACTAGCCTGTTTTTTCCTTTCTTAATTCTGTAATAAAGATGGAATATACATCGGCAAAAAACAGTTTCTACGGGAAAAGGTGGGGGGGGGGCAGCGGGGACAGTAAGGCAATACCAACATTTCCCCAAGATGTGTTGTAAACCCTTAACAATAGCCTTCAAATCACCAAAACGTGATACTTTTTCAAAGATGACACGTACCCCTACAGTAATTTGAACAGAATGTGAAGGCACTGCGACAGAGAACACTTTCTGGGAAATTAACATTTTTCTCAAACTTGTTCATAACAAATCCCAATATTGCCAAAAAAATCAACTTTAGCAATCTGAAACTTAGCCATTTAAGAAGAATACAAAGACAGGAGGAATGTGTAAGTTTACCTCAGATTTTACAGTAAAACCGTGAGAAAAAAACCTCCATATCAACAAAATAACCAGATTTTCTAGCTATTTAATTATTTAGGAAAATGTGAACAAACAGTGGAAGGGGAAATGCAACAAAGGTGTCCGGAGTATCAATGGTTAGCTTATGTTATTTAGCAAAATGCTATGAAAAGCATATCCATATTACAAAAATAAAAAATTTAGCTCGACAGATAATCATTAAGGCCTTAGGATCAATTAAGGGACAGGTTCATGGATACTTCTCAAGGAAAAAATAAACAGAATGTTTGTAACCAAGGCAATTAATAAAACAAATAAAGGAAATAAAACAAAAAATGTTAGGAATATCAACATTTAACCTCAGATATATCAATAAATCACTAAAATAAACTCCCTTATTACCAAAATTACAATTTTTGGACAATGACTTGTAGCCATACAGTTATTTACGGACAAGAGAAAGTAATGAAACCTGTGAGTTTACCTCCGATTTTATAATAAAATGCTAAAATAAATAAATAAATAATTCTAGTCTAAATAGTATCAATGTTTACTTTAGCAGAATGCTATGAAAAATATTTTAGCTTGGTAATACGTATCCATTAGGGCACTTGAGTCAATTAAATAAATGTTTTTATGTGCAGTGGCACCAAAATGAAGCACGAAAATCTGCACTCTGATTCTGTTCTAGTACGTACTGGTTATATAGGTACTGATGCCATATTGGCACCAGGTTTCAGTACCCGACCCTAATGATAAGTCTCTGTATGTCTGAATGACGGGCATTTAAATTTTACCTAGCTAGCAACTAGAAGAGTTTAAGAGGGCAACATAAAAGCAGAGATTCAATGAAAATGAAACAACATTATGTGGAACATCAACATTCACCTCAATTAGTAAGAAAAGGCTTTTTGACTTTGTGACTTTTAAAATGGTGAATCTTAGACCTGAAAAGCGACTCGTACCTGTGGACATGAAGAACGGGATGCGGAACTTGCCGCTGAGAACACGGGCACGGAGGTTCTGCAGGGTGCTGCCGTCGAACGGGAGCGCGCCGCACACAAGTACATACAACACCACACCTAAGCTCTGTGCGCGCACACACACACACACACAATGTTCATTTAGATGACCAATCAAAATCAAGCTACTTACATACACAAATGCCTTAATGCTCAAGCTAACTGTTTGGTTGGGGTGTGTGTGTGTCTGTGTGTGAGAGAAAGTTACCCAGATGTCCACTTTGGGACCATCGTATTCTTTGCCTTCAAACAGTTCAGGAGCGGCGTATGGAGGACTTCCACACCACGTCTTCAACAGCTGCCCTCGAGAGAACCGATTACTGAAACCAAAGTCTAGACAGAGAGACAGAGAGAGAGAGAGAGAGGGAGGGAGAGAGAGAGAGGGATGTTTACACCTGCTTGTGTTGTGTACTTTCTTCTTTTTTTCATTCATCCTTAAGGTCATCGTTACTTTCCTTTCTGTTTTTCCACCCATCTCTCTCTCTCTCTCTCTCTCTCTCTCTCTCATCAGTGCCTCTCTCTCTATCTATGGAGATCTGTCTGTCTTTCTTGTCGGTGTGTTGATATGCATTTCACTGCATATCATGACTGTGTATGCTGCCCCGCCCACTCAACTCCCCACTCCTTCTTGCCCCGCCCGCTCAACTCCCCACTCCTTCTTGCCCCGCCCGCTCAACTCCCCACTCCTTCTTGCCCCGCCCGCTCAACTCTCCTATTCTTCATTGCTCCGCCCCTCAAATCTCCAATTCTTCGTTGCTCCTCCCTCCACACCTTGTAGCCCTGGAGCTCATCCTCATCTCCTCTCCACTCCTTTTTGCCCCACCCATTTCCCAGCCCCATTCGTCTCTAACTTAAATTTTAAACTTTGATCTCTCCGCCCGCCCCTATCCCCCTCCACCGCTGCTCCGCCCCTCATTTCTCTGACCTGCGATCTTGATATTGAGGTTGTGGTCCAGTAACAGGTTCTCGGCCTTCAGGTCTCTGTGGACGATGTTTCTGCAGTGACAGAAGTGGACAGCCGCCACAATCTGTTTAAACTTTCGCCGTGCGTCTTTCTCCGCCATGCGCCCATGAGCCACCAAGTGATCTGTTCACGCGCACACACACATACACACACACACACACCACAAGAACGTCTTCAATGCCTCGAAGCTCATGCAGACTCACCAGTGTTAGCCACCTAGCTAAGCATTTACCAGCCTTCGTCTTCTGGCTGTGTCCCAAACCACTTGTACAAGATATCCACAATATTTAAACACACAGCGCTCCGTTTGAAACGAAGCCTCAGAGACTGGAGACTTAAACACTCACCGAAAATCTCACCACCGCTGGCGTACTCCGTTACTAAATAAATCATCCTCTCTGTCTCCATCACCTGGAGAGGAGAAAAATACACACAAGCTGTTGAACATCAGACTTGATCTATGTGCACTCTCACTGAAATTTTTTCCCCCTGTGTTTTAAACACATTTGTATGCTACTACTGAGTGTGGAAAAAGATTGACTGATTGACTGGCCAATGGGATGAGAGATTAGGAAGGGGGCGGGACCTGGTAGAGGCGAATGATGTGCGGGTGTCGCAGCATCTTCATGATCTGCACCTCCCTGAAGATCTTCTTCAGGTTGTCGTCATCCAGCTGCGTCTTATCCACGATTTTAATCGCCACCTGAGACAGACGGATAGAGAGAGAGATTAATCAGGTGTCTTTCTACACATTTTGTAACAAAGCACGATCTTCAGGAGGCGCCGTAAACGCAGCTGATATCTCAGTCCACGGATCTAAAAACCCCAATGTGAAAAGCGCTCATTCGCGGAGTCTTCATCTAGCGTACGACTGAACCGCTCGGAGATTTCAGCCGCTCCCGATGCGAGCTATCGGGCTGGCACGTTTCCAGCAGTGGTGCTGATATCATCACACAGCTCCAGGGATCAACATCTGGACACAAACACATTAGTATAGCACATGCTGCAGATGGAATGTGCGATAAAGAGGGGAAAAAAAGGAAAGTAAAAGAACATAAAAGAATGTCAGATTCCCGGCATAAGAACTGTGAGATCGGGTATCGCCGTTTTTCCGTAATGCTACCGTGTTCCTGTTTGCGACGTTGAACAATCGGTCACGCCCAAACCGCTGCCAAGGAAACCTAATTTACTATAAAATGAACGTGAAAGTTCAGCTGACGTGACGATCCGTGTTATTTTCCATCAGGACTGTTCACTCAATCCGTACATGCCTGATTAGCGACAGTATGTTGTTTTTTGTTTAATTTTTTATTTTTTTTTTTGGGGGGGGGGGGGAACATAGCTAGCTGGACTTGCTAGTAACCAACTCAAGTCGTACGTTTATATCTCTAGAAAGTTGATCTAACGCTTATTTGGCTTGATGGATCACGTTTCCACTTTCTTCATGTTTTGCAAGCGAATCTATTTGCGGCCGCTATCCGACTCAGGAAGATAAGCTGCACCGGAGGAGATTGTTTTGTTGCGCTCCTCAGATGAGGCTATTAAGGTCTGTGTAGGAAACAAAAACAAGCTGAAAGGAAACGCACGTTTACGAGATCCAACACTGTTTGTTTTCGTTTCTCTTAAAGCTACAGACACGGCGCTTTCCAACTGACATTTACATCCTCCGATCTGATGCGCATCGTCGCAGCCGGAATTTACCAGCAGGTCCTGATCCGATCCTTCAGGGGTTTTTTTTCTCTGACTAACTTTAATGTCAGACATTAACGCTTCAGGATTTACTCAAAATTTTACGGAAACTATTTAAAATTCCTCAAACTTTACAAGCAGAAGTGGGAGATACCTGAATAGAAATAATTCTGAAAAAGCTTCACATCACAAGAATCACAAGAATAGAATTTGTCCAAACAGAACTGTTCCAAGGACAGTTTTATAACCCAACCGTGTCATAGTACAAGTCCTGCAGTTCTTAGTGTTCTGTTCTTAGTACTATTCCTAAGAACAGTTCTAGAATCAGTGCCTCAGAACTTTGTGCATTTCCCAATTCCGGTTCTAAAGTTTGTCTAAACAAAACCCAGTTCTAAGAATAGCTCTAAAATCAGAGCCCATAAGATCGGACCAATTCTGAGATTCTAAACTGCTGCGTTCCTGTGACAACGACTTCCTGTTTTTCAGAATTCGTCCAAGAAAATAGTCCCAAGAACAGCTGTAGAATCAGACTCTATAAGAAATGAACTGGATCTGCAGTTCTAGAGTCCGTCCTAACAAAAACAGTTCTAGGAGTGATTCTTGAATCTGGGCCCACAAGCCTAAACCAGTTCTGATAGTCTAATTTGTTCTCAGAACTGTTTTAAGTCAGTGTAGGCTTTTTGCAAGCTTGCGGTTCTACAATTTGTTCTCTATTTCCTTTTATAACGCCTAGGGTTGGGTAACCAAAACCGGTGCCAATACGGCACCGGTACCTATATAACCGGTATGTACCGGACCGATACAGAATGCGATTTTCGGTGCCTCATTTCGGTGCCACTTAAATGCCTGAACTGTCGATTAATATATTTGTTCTCTGGGGCTGTGATGATGACACGGTTGTAAAAGCATTAGATTCATCAACACACATGATCGCTAGTAAAATTTAAATACAGTGGAACCTCAGATTGCGAGTAACGTGGTTTACGAGTGTTCCGCAAACCGAGCAAAGATTTTTAATATTTTTTTATTCGGAAACCGAGCAAGTATTAGTTTACGAGCGCCAAGTATCATGCTTCACACATGCGACTCTTATTTTGACACCGAGCGTCACTCTGACAGTGCAGATTAATTTGTTTTATTTTCATTTTGTATTAAGTATTTTTTTTTGGTGCTGTGGCACGAATAATTTGAGTTTTCATCATTTCTTATGGGAAATGCTGATTTGGTTTACGAGTGTTTTGGAATACGAGCCCACTTCTGGAACAAATTATGCTCGTAATCCAAGGTTCCACTGTACTGCATTCATGGAGTGTCAGAAATTATCGGAAAAATTTATTATTTCCTTAATTAGAAAAACCTTGAGGACTTCGGAAAGCTTTGATAATACAAATCCAAAACATTGTTGCAGTAATGTTACTGTCCATTTTATTTTTGTAGATTAAAAGTTAATTAGATTAGATAAAAAAAATTAAACCACAAATCATGGGGAAATGAGAACATTCGAGATGCGTGTGAACGCAGCCACAAACGTTACACTCGCTCTGACGGCAGCAGGTGATCTACCACTATCTTAACTTGCTAAATCAACTTTCGTTAAAATGCCGATAACCAACCCTAATAACGCCATGCCAGCTTCTACGGCTATATTCATGGCGAGAGTCCGTTTTTGATATTCAAAATTAAAACTAGAGAGTCAACAGAATTAAACAAAGTTTCTTACGGTAGTAGAATTACAGTCAAATAAAGTCTGTTTGGTGGACAGAAGGATTTCACATGATGATGAACACTGTGGTGAATTTTCTCTTGACAGTAAAATCGTGCGTGTAGCTTCTGAGTGTCCTATTCTGCCTCTTGTATAAATGACCTGATCTCAAAGATAAATTGAAGGAAATGTATGTTTTGTCCCAACATCGGGATTTATTTCATGTAGTTTGTTGTTTGCTCAACAAAACCTGTTCTAGCAAATTCTTGAATCGACGTCTAAATAACAATCAGGAATTAGAGCCTGTAAGACAAAACCATTTCTGAGATTCTAAACTTTACTCAGAACTATTTCTGTTAGTGAATCGATGACGGAACGGAACCAGTTCCGAGAACCGGTTTAGTCTAACAGGCCCTGATTCTAGAACTGCTCTTAGAACTGGTCTTGTCTGGGCAAATTCGAGATAAAATGCACAGAAATGCACGGAAACTGTCCTGAGAACAGTTTTAGAGTCGCACAACTGGTTCAATCTTATGTGCTCTGATTCTAGCTAGAGCTGTTCTCAGAACTGTATCTTGTTTGGACAAATTCTAGAACTGTAAAAAAAAAAAAAATTTTTTAAAAACAGCACTGTTTCTGCATTTCCCACATCCAGTTCTAGAATTTGCCCAAACAAACCAAATTCTAAGAACAGCTCTAGAAACAGAATTAGATGTGGACAGTTCTGTGAATCTAAGAACTGTTCTCAGAACTGTTCCAGTTAGTGCATCCATGAATTCCAGACTCTAGAACGAGTCCAACTGGACGCGCCACTTCAGAGCCACTTGTAAATCCACCGTTACAAGTTAGCATCATCAGTAAGTACAGAGGCACGACAGCGCGCTTCAACAAAGCTGAACATGAAAAGGTACCGTGGCACATTAACGTTTAAAAGATCCATCAACACCTTTACATCTGATACGTAAACATGTGTCACTACAAATAAAACAAAGACTACATACAGATTGTTATTAGTCTTAACGTCGTAAAAAGGATGACTCGGCAGAATATATATTTTTTTATATAATCCTTTATCTTTTTCAAATCGCAGCGTAGTTAAACTAACTCAAAAACACTCGTCTTGGGAACGAACGTCAATGTCTGCGGTGCCTCCTGGTCTGTCCCTGTCTCGCTAAGGTGGCAGGAGTGAAACGTGCTTGGCCCCTTAATCGCTGCTCGCGGCTATATTTATGATTATTATGATGATTATCGATACGAGTGCCAAATGAACGGAGCTCTTTTTAAACATTGTGTAAATGCAATGCAAGTGGGCAGCACACACACACACACTGGGTAGTACCATCTGGACACGGTAGCAGTCGAACGCCCCTGATGGTGCATGTGGGCGACACACACACACACACACACACACACACACATATATATAGATATATATACACGGGCTTCCCCGGGACTGTCATGGGTGTCCGTGTCCAAGCATTTATGTCACTATAAATGTGTGATAACAGACTGTCGGAATAAACAACAAGTGTGTGCGAATGAGTGTGCGTGTGTGTGTGTGTGTGTGTGTGTGTGCATGCGTGCGCGTGTTCCGTTTTCTGCGGAACTACGTGTCTACGATGACGTCTTGTCAGAATGTTCAGAGGACCAGCAGCTGATGGAGATGCATGATGAGCGAGTGCAAGGGGGCGAGGACGCATAATTAGTAGTGTATCTGTGACACACACACACACAGAGAGAGTACAGGATGTGAGATGAAAAGAGCAACGTTATGTAAAAACCCATCCCATAAAACCATACACTCCTAACACGAGTGTGTGTGTGTGTGTGTGTGTGTGTGTGTGTGTGTGTCCGGAGCCTGTGATGACATACCCAGTTTCCAGTGTGTTATTTACGCGCGTGTGAAGTCAGAGCCGCGAGTGCAGACCTGCTGACAGGTCACAGAATGAAGCTGATGTTCATGCTGTAACAGGTGCTGTGTGTGTGTGTGTGTGCGCGTGTGTGTGTGTTTAATCCTGTTAGTCCCATGCTCCCACAAGCGCTACTGCAGTTTTCCATATGCTGCTCTCTTGAACGTTCTGAACTGTAACGTCGCTAATAACGCACCACGACTATCCAGTCCAAAAAAGTTTTGGCACTCCCACGGCGAAGAAGGGAGGGAAAAACATTCGATACTCAGGCAGTTCCATTTCCAAAAAATAAATAAATAAAATAAGGCAGGGGTGCCAATATTTCTGACATAATAATTGGACAAAAGTTACTTCTTTTCCATTATTTTTTTTTTAATAATAATAATAATAATAATAATAGGGCAAGGGGTGCCAATATTTCTGACATAATTTTACGAACAAAGTTTTAGTTTTTTCCATAAAAAAAAAAAAGAAAGAAAGCAATAGGGCAGGGGTGCCAATATTTCTGACATTGCGTTCTGGTTTATTTACAGAATAAATCGAAACATCCAACACGTCCAGAGGTGACGCTAAAGCATCTGGCAAAAACGGTCTCGCGTGAGAGCAGCTCACTTCCGCGAGCACCGAGACAAGGAACGTTCTCCGAGAACGCTACATGCGGGGAAAAACGTCTTGAATGCACATATATAACATTATAAAAACTATCTTCCCTCTGAGACATATCCGGTCGTCTCCGCCCCAGACGCGTCACACCTTACAGGTCAGGGCGGGTTACGTTCTTTTACAAAGTATGATGTCGTGGTCAGCGTTTTAACCTAATCACTGAGACGGCCGACGTCGTTTCGGAGTCCACCTGCGAATCTCTAATGCGTCTCGACCAATGCCTTTTGTCTCGCGCGTTACATGAATTCGCCGCCTCTGAGAAAAGGGTGAGAGATGCAGTCTCGTTCCTCGGCGATGGATCACGTACGTCATATCCGTTCTTTTTTCTCACAACTAGTCAGCAGGTGAAGGCGGAAGGAGACGTACTTGGAGGAAAGAGCTATCCACCCACTTCTGCCTGCGAGGACTCAGGGACACATTTACATTTTGGGATTTTGCAGACGCTCTTAAGTTTCCCTCCTACAGACAACAGAGACGGGATTTGAACTTGTGACCTTCTGCGAAAACATGTGTCCATCATTACTGCTGCCGTGAACACCTTGTGGACGTCTTACGAACGGTTTCTTCGCCCTGTTTGACCTGCATGTCGTTTGGAAACTGGAGTCATCTGACCTGATTCAAGTAAACAAACGAAATGTTTTTAACTAACGACTATTCCTACGACCGCAATGGAGACTAATATTGCGTTAGGAAAAAGCGGGGTTCGTCACTTCTCCTGATCTATTTCTCTCTCTCTCTCTCTCTCTCTCTCTCTCTCTCTACGTGCACCAAGGACAAAGATGAGCAGTGTGGAAGAGAAGGGGAAAATAAAAAATAAATAAACAAACAAACAAACCAGCGCCCTCCCACAGGTTTCCCGGATCACTCGGGGATTCTGGTGCAGATTTGGCTTATCGTGTTGCAATAAATTTAACTGCACAGATAAGAGGAGCTGGATAGCGCCGTCACTGATGAGACGGTCCAAACGAGTCGGTGACGTCTCCTTCTGCTTGCGCGCGGAGATCCGGGCATGACGGAAACCGCTAGCTGTTACGCAAGGTGTTATTAAGACGTTATCAGCATTACTTATGGACGTAAGGAGCGCTTACGAGACTAGGATCAGAAGAATGGTGTGAGAAAAAAAAAAAAAAAAAGAGAGAGAGAGAGAGATTAACTCTGAATGGGATGTTGAGACAAAAACACCACCAGGGATTTTTTTTTTTCAGCACCTGAACGGAAATCCTGAGAATCTGCTCACTTTCAGATGCAGCGTGTGTGTTCATGCGTGAGTGAGGGTGTGTGTGTGTGAGACGCACAGTTACGCAACCTAGAGAATACACAACACATACTATAGGTGAAAGGGAACGAACTCAATGCTCCATCGCTAAAGCCCTGAGGTGCTGCGGTCCCGCGTCAAACCTCGCCTTTAAGTGCTGCGATACTAAAAGCAAACAAACGCACGCGGGATCTTCCGGAATCAAAAGAAAGCAGATGGAACACACAGACACCCTCATACAGCTGTAAAACAACCGAGACGAGCAATGTGACGCTCATACGGCGCGTGGACTTAAACAACGAGCGCAAAGGGACATAAAATGTGACACGAAAGCATCTGGCAAAACTACGGCGGCCGAGAAGTACAAAATAAAATAACAAAACAAAACAGAAAAAAACAAAAACAAAGTGAAAAATCCATTGTTATTTAGTTTTTCCAGTTTTGTTATTTTGTTTCCAGTTTTGTCATCTTCTTTCCGGCTTCATCATTTAGTTTCTAAATTCGTTGCTTTGTTTTTCTGGTTTTGTAATTTTGCTTATGAATTTGTCATTTTGTTTCCGGATTTGTTATTTTAATTTCGGTTTTGTTATTTCGTTTCCGGTTTAGTCACTTTGTTTTTCGAATTTGTTATTTTGTTTTGCCTCTCTCGGCCACCGTACAAAACGATCTGTGAGAACAGTTCACGTCAGCGAGCACTAAGACACGGTACATTCTCTTTTAAATAAGCATTTCACTGCAAATCGTACTGTGTATGACTGTGTATGTGACAAATAAAATTTGAATTTGAAATAACTGCGCTCGTCGATTCTGCTACATGTGGAATAACGTCTTAAACGTAATTTATAACTTCTTTAGCGTAATTTTTGTAATCCGTTTCTGATTGATGGATAATTACTCCAAGAAAAAAATATTTTTACCCTAACCATGCAGAGAAAGCTGATGTGAAAATAGATTTATACGCAGGAACGCTTACAAACAAGGACCTGACTTAACAATTCCATAACACACTGTTAAACATGGCAAAAAAAAAAAAAAAAGTGAAATAAAAAAGGCCAACTCAGGGATGGGAATCCACCTGGAACCGCCCGCTACAATATGATCACGATACTTGTATTTGTACTGCAATTCCGTATCACTGATTCACACTCAGGTGACGTCGCTCCGGGTAAATCCAGTACGGCTTCCATTTTCCAGACACTCTGTGATTATCCCATGGTTTCAACAGACAGGGAGGTCATTTTCACACTCGAGTCAGAAAAACTTTTAAACCTGAAACACATCCAGAAACAAAACAAAAAACAACCACCCAGAATACATCCTGGTGTACACTCAGGAGTTCAGGCCAAGTGTGAACGCACCGTTACTATACATATAGATCAGTTTCTGCTCCTAAAGAGTCCAATATTCACCATGTGGTAGAGCTGAGGATTATTTTATAAAAAAATTTAATTTAAAAGAAGTACATTTTAACAAAATAGTAACATGCAAATGTCTCTTCCTGAAGGAAGAACCAGCAGATCCGAGTAAAATTCAAATTTAAAAACTCCAGATTACCGAGTCTATTATCCAGATTTTGTAAATAAAGGTGGATCTGAACGAATATTTAGCATATATATGTTTTACGTAGTTATCTGATGTTTATTTTGGTTATGAAGTGGCGAGAGCAAGAGGGTGGGGGAACAGCTAGAACCTGACAGAAAAAAAGCAAAAACTGAGGCTGACAATCTGCTCGAAGAGCGGAGCAAAACGAAGAGCCGAACAAAAAGAAGAGCCAAAACTGACTGAGCAAATTAAGAGCCTAGCCTGACTGCGAGCAAAACAAAGGGTTGAGCCTTGACAATGAGGAAACGGCGAGCAAAAATGAACAGCCGAGCCCAGCGGCGAGCAAAACGAAGAGCCGAACCTAACAATCTACACAAAGTCGAGTCCTACAGCAAGCAAACGAAGAGCCAAAACTGACAGCAAGCAAAACGAATAGCCGAACCTTACAAAGAGCAAACGAAGAGTCGAGTCTGACCGAGAAGAAATGAGGAGCAAAATGTGACAGAAAGAGCCTGAAAGGAGGTGACACTGTCACCACTTGTAGAATACTCCTTGTGGGTGTCCATGGGAGAAATTTTTTGGTTGTTTTTTGCTCCAGTAAGAAACATTCGCAGTTACTACACACACACACACACACACAGCCCTGCATCTAAACAGAAATAGTAAAACAGAAATTAAAAGCAGGACCGAATGGAAACCTACCGAACAGCGAAATCTGGAAAAACAAAACGTCCGCCAGACAAAACGTGAGTAGTACCAAGTAGAGATGAAACCCAGTTCTTCATCATCTCTATAAACGTTTATCGAGGGCTTGTATGAGGTGCGTAGGGAGAAAGCAGGTACAAACTAAAGTTGCATGCGGGAAAGTGAAGAAAAGAAGGTCTGAGAAAACGGTCTGGAATCGCCGCTTCAACGCTGTCGAATGTAAACTCCACAGGACTGAGATGTCACATGTCGTTGGAATCACGGCTCCAGTTTGCTGCCTGCTGGCTCGGGGTTCGAGTGGACCGGCGATCCCTCAGAGTGGCTCGCTCCGCTTCAGATTCGACAAAAGGAAAAAAAAAAAAAAAAGTTGCACAAATCAGCTGTTTTCACACCGGCGATTCCTCAGATGCGCTGATCTCTCTTAGCTCGGACTGTGCCAGCTGTGTGTCTGCCCACCAGACGCCCACACCGTGCAAAAAACCCGTACACGCAGTGAGACACACGGAGAGAAGATACGCAATGACACAAGCGGGCACAGGATCACAATCTCATGAATAAATGCGTTTGGTGCAGTATACAAAACAAGTGCATCTCTCTCTCTCACACACACACACACACACATTCCCACATCATCAGGGCCATTACACATCATCTTCATCAACACTTATGAAGGTGCACCATTAAACCAAAACACAAACTTTATGTCCATCAGTGATCTGTTCAACCCGTCACGCTTCTCTACAGCTTTCACACACTTTCACACGTCAAAAACGGATTTATAATACGTGATATAATTAATTAATCAACTTCTCCTAATTAATTGTTTCAGTTTTCACTCAGTGTTCTCTCTCGCATACATTCCTCTCTGCAGATATCAATAATATTTAAAAAAACGTTTTGATAAGAAAACTTGTACACAAATAAGTGCTGATGTTCAGAGACGTTCCTGATTCCGTTACTTCAGATGTTAAGCTAAAACACTTCAGGCTAGCGATTTCTTTATCATTCCGAGAGTCCTGAAACTTGAGATAGTGCTCGAAATGATATATTATAAGTTTATATTAACATATTTAAGGAACTATACTTAAGAGAGTGTGTGAGAGAGAGAGAAAAGAACACAAGTGAGTCAAGTAGCATTAGCATTAGCATACCGTTAGCATTAGCGTAGAGAGCGCTACACAACAACACTGCCGCGCAGGCCCACTGGCTGCATCCCAATCAGCGCGTTATTGGACATCTCGCGCACTACGCACAGAGCAGAAAGACGTCACGGGTAAACCCTACGTAGGGCGCCTAGGCAGGGGAACTCGGACCCGTTTGAGATGCGGACATTAATCTCAGCCTAGCGATGTATTTTTTCCCCTCTTAATAAAGCCGAGATCCAGGTGTGACAGCGCGGAAATGTTGACGGTGGAAGTCCGGTATGAGCGTCGCCTCACCTTGGCTTTAGTGATGACGTGCGTGGCGAGTTTGACGACGGCGAAATTGCCCTTGCCGATGGTACGCTCGAGCTCGTAGTAGCCCACTCGAGCTGGGGGCGGCCTGCCGACCGCGGGGTGCCCGGGCCCGGCCATACACGCCGCGTTCTGTCCGGCTCCTCTCTGGTGCTCGATAGCAGAGCCGGGTGGCGCTCGGTTCGGCGCGCCCATGCCCGCGGTGGTCCGGCCCGAGTGTGAAATCGCGGCCGCGGCGGACGCAGCAACAGCAGCTCCGCTTGGCACGGCCGCCATCTTTTCTCTCTCTCTCACTCACTCGCTCGCTCGCGCTCTCTCTCTCTCTCTCTCTGCGGGAAACGACACTACGGACGGAGCAGCGTTGCGGCGGGCGCGCGGCGCTCTAACCACGCCCCCTCCGTGCGTCACCCGAGCGAGCGCATCTTCCCCGCCACCCTCCTCCCCCCACGTGCGTCACTCCGCGTAGAATCTCCGCCCTCCCCACCTTCCACAGGCGCCTTCTCTTAAAGACGTCGCTATGGCAACGGTTAGCGTAAACGATGACTTCATTCCTCCTCCCCAACTCGCTTGCGCACACGCTCACGCGCGCACCATCCACCATCCTCCATCGCGTGAATTCCGGTTGCTATGGCGACCGCAACGAAACCGCGTTCCTGTGCGCGTTCACGAGTTAGTGAGTGGGTGGCGCGTGAATTTTTTTTCTTTTTAATATAACGAAAAAAAAAGGAAAGAAATAAAAGAAAGAAAGCGCGGGAAATACGTGATTTTTTTTGTGCGTCTCTCTGAGGAAAATCTGTTGCCATGACAACGAGAAAGTCCTTGCTTTCTAGGTTATATAAAGCAGCTGATGCTCTCTCTCTCACACACACACACACACACACTCACACAAACACACGACACTAATTCACTGTTAAGCTTTAAGAGTGTGTTTTTATTACAGTTTAACGGATTTATGACAGTGAGAAGGGAGAGAATGGAAGTAGATCACTGTGACACAAACACACACTATACATACAGACGTGTTTGTCCAAACCTGCAATGACATTGTGTCCAACTGGTCGCCCAGCTGGTTTTGTAGCTATAACAGTTTCCAATCTTCTTAAAAGTCTGTGCACAAGCTTTTGGAGTGTTTCTGTGGAAGTGTTTCTGGGTCGGGAACAGCATCATGCAGGACAGACGAGGGTGGTGCGATCAGCTGAGCGCATCATCCGCACCGAGCTCCCTGACCTGCACTCGATCTACAGCAAGCGCTGCTGGACCAAGGCCAGGAAGATCATGAAGGACCTCAGCACTAGACTGTTCTCTCTGTTGAGGAGCTTCTTCGCGCAGGCGATACGGCCTCTCAATCATTACACCACACAGTACTGATCCATTTTGCACATCCACACATAGTTCTGCACTCACTCTGATATTTCTTAGATAATAATTTTTTTATCTATTTACTTTCCAATTTGTTTTTCATATTTTTTTTCCTATTAATAGTCTTTGTTTTAAGGTCACGTGCAGTTGTCTAAGCATTTCACTGCATATCATACTGTGTATGACTGTGTATGTGACAAATAAAAATTTGAATTTGAATTTGGGAATTCGTGTCCATTCATTCTGAAGAGCATTTATGAGGTCAAGCACTGATGATGGATGAGATGGCCTGGCTCACGATCTCTGGTCCAGTTTATCCTGGACCAGTGCTCAATGGGGTTGAGGTCAGGGCACTGTGTTTGGGCCGGTCGGGTCCTTCCACTCGGAATTCATCTTTATAGTCCTTAATTACTGTATAGTGCCTAGTCATGTTGGAATAGAAAAGGGCCTTCTGTCTTGTTATGCTGAAGCATTAAGATCGTCCTTCACTGGGGATAAGGGGGTCTGAGTGACTGAAACATCTGAATTCAATGCTATTTGTCCCGGATGCCCTTAAATTAAGCCATGATTTGTTTAGCTGTTTTTTAATAAACGCATATAGGGCTCAGTATTGTGCAGTATAGAGTGACATATCCTTTTTTTTCAGCTCCACCTAAGCAATACGGTAAATTGAATTATGGTTCATTTTAACCCACTATCCAAATCACATGTTTATCTGGTAAGTTCTATGATCAGACAATAATAATAATAATAATATGCTCATTTTGAGAGTTCTACATTTTTGCGTCGTCATTCCCATATTCCAGTAGTGGTAAATTTACCTGTTATAAAAGTAATGATAACTTTTGTTCTACCTGACATATACGAAAAAACGCAAAGGCACAGTTTGAGGTCTGAAGCCGCCCCATTAACACACAGCAGGAAGGCTTCCATATAAGCACAATGTTTTTTTTTTTATCGTCATTGATCTATGCTATGTTGCCGGCAAGTACCTATGCCGCTTGAGTTTTAAAGTAACCTGTAGTGTTTTACATTTTTCCCTCCAGTTTAGACACTGCAAACTCATCCACCAGTCTTATGCTTAATGCAGGTCAAAACAATTCATTTCCAAAAGTTTGAGGACATGTAGTACAGGGTCCAGGATCCCTGCTTTAATCCTAAGCTCGGGTTCTTGTCTGTGTGTCTTTCTCGGGGTTCTCCTGTTTCCTCCCTCAGAAAAACCAAACATGCACATGAATGAAGGAGTGTGTACATACATACATTAGTACCCTACTGTTCAGTGTGTATTTCCACTTCTGCACCCGTGTATCTGGTACACCGACCCGGATCCAGATGTACTCTGCCCAGGATATAGTGCTAACTATAAATGATCATGACGATGGGTTCAATGGTGACAGCTGTGGAAATGTATGTTTTTCCTGCTTTTTCCAAGGTCAAAATGTGGAGTGGGAAAGGATGGGGTGAAGGGATGAAGGTCTACCAAACGAATATGTATTAAAAGACAGCTAGTAGGTAATATATTCCTTGTATTGGTCTTTTACTCTATAGGTAGGTTTTTGCAGGTTTTTACTAGACAACATATGGAAGCAAATTCCTCCGGTTTATTTTATCTTATAAGAATTATCAAGACACTTTTCAGACATTTCTATCACTACATATACATATATTATCTATGCATATTTTAATGTATACATATATGAAAGTAATGTATAAACACAATTTCCTGATTCAGCCCTCCCTTTTATCAGGGTTTGGGACTGGGGTTAGGGCATTGGGTGGGCCTTCTGCATGACAGGTGAGAAATCTACTACTGCCCGTAGTGTGTGAGTATGTACCCAAAGTCTCGTGGAATAGGCTCAAGGCTCCCCACGACCCTGTGCACAGGATAAGCGGTATAGAAGATGAATGAATAAATACATAAACATGCATTTTTGTTATTTGTGATTATATGGCGGACATTATTTTAGACTATTCAGGCTTCCTGGAGTCCTTGGGTGGGGTACTGGAAGGTGCACCTTGAGGAGACAGAGGAACTCAGCTGCTCATGTGGATAATGACCTTGAAGTGAACGTTTTCAGCAAAAATGTATGTTTTGGAGGAGTCCATGAAAATGTACTTTTGTTCAGACTTGAAGACATTCTGGCAAAATGTCAGGCAACTCAGTAAGGACCTTGCCCATGTTCTTTATAGCGAGGATGGAGTGACCTCAACCTTTGACAAAGTCATATGGTGGAAGAAGTCCAGGACTCAGGTTCATCGTTAGGACTGGGATCAGTGGGGTAGTTAAACAACTCTGTAGCGTCAGGGGCTCCTGGAATGGATGAGCTTCTCCCTGAGTTCCTGAAGGATCTTGACTCTATTGGTACATCCTTTCTGATGCACCAGTTGACTATTGCATGAAGTGAAGGTCAATGACAATGCCCCTTGGATTGGCAAACTGTGGTGGTTGGACCTACGTTTTTGAAGGTGTACTGGAGGGTGTGTTTGAGTTTTGTGAATGTGGAAAAGACATATGACCGGATCCCTTCTGGGATCAGGAGGAGAGTACCTTCAGTCTGGTCTGCATTACTAACATCAGGTCATCCCTGGTCATCCCAGTGCACGCTGGACTTTTACAGATTCTGTTCATAATTTTCATGGACAGAGGTTTTAGGCCCAGCCAAGGGGCAGAGACTCAGGAGGTCGGGTATGTCTGCTTAGACTCCACCGCCAATGACCGAAACCCAGATAATGGGAAAAAATGGACGGTTGGACTGATAGATGGACTACTTGCATTTTAACAACTGTATGAAAATGATATTTTAAGAAATATGTTACATTCATGTAGAATAAATAATTTGTTCAGTATATTGAATTATAACCATAAACCTAGTAAAAGTTTTTTAAGAACATCTTTGCCACTTTATTCTCACAAAAAATGCCAGGATGTATAAATGTGCATGTAGCATGATAATCTTCCTCCTAACTCTAATATCCACATTCACTTTAATCTACTTGGATTTTTTTTCATACAATGATTCAATGTATATTTCATGTCTAATCACATACAGCTACAGATGTCACATGATGATGAAATGCATTTTCACATGTTTTATCCCATGCAATTTGCACAAACACAGGTTACTTCCAGGATTGATGGTTCGAGTCCCACTTCGGCTCTGTGCGCATGGAGTTTGTTCTGCCTGTGCTTGATGCCTGGGTTTCCTCTGGGTACTCCGGTTTCCTCATAAAGTCCAAAAACAGGCAGACTGGTAGATAGACTGATCTGTCAGCAGTTGTGGAAGATCAATGCAGTGATTTATGTTTAGTAATTGGGAATTAAAAATTGAGAGCATAATAAAACTATTGATTCTTTTTCACTATAAGGTGTGAAAACATTTTGCAGCCAGAGAATGATGCTCTGAAGATGCAAAAAAGTGGGTTGTATCTCTAACTACATTATGAAACAATTGTGAATCAAATCATATTAATAATGGAGCAACACTTTTTAATAAGTGATGGAGGCCCAGGGAGTCCTCATGTCTGTGCTTCCTTCTGGATCTCCCAGTCATAGTTAGTCCTGGCTGTTCTCTGAGGACTCGTGACTGCAGTCGCTCGATAGTTCAGGACTGGAGTTTCCTCCAGTCTACCTGAGCCTCTAATAACCAACTGGACTCCATAAGAACTTAAACACATCTCCTGTCACACTGAACTTCCAGCCTCCTAACACACAGTATGAGTGCAGATCAATCCCTGCTATCTGTTATCACCCAGATGAGGATGATTCTGGTTCCTCTCAAGGGTTCTTCTTATTGCCAGGGATCTCGTATCTCAGGTTTTCCCTCAGCACCGTCGCCCTCGATTGTTCTCATATATTCGGCATTTATTCAAAATGAATTATTCAAAAATCTGTTCGTTTTTATCCATAAATATTCACTCACACTTTTCATGCTGATTTCCATAATTTCCTTTTGATTCTGTAAAAGCTGCTTTGCGACAATGACCATTGTTAAGGTGCTATATAAATAAAATTGAATTGAATTGAATTAATGTGGAATGTCTACTCCTGTACGCGGTGTGAATTAGTTTGCTATGTTTTGTGAATTAGTTAGCTAGTTATATTTTCTAAGTAAATTGGTTGGTTTAATGAGTTAGTGAGTTACATTGCTTATACTGCTGATAAGGTAAAATTCTGTTTGGTTTGTCTGTGTGTAGCTGACTAAGCAGAACATTTTCCTCATAGATAAACCACCTAACCGTACAGATTCTGCAAAAAAAAATTTACTTTCAACTTAATTTCGACTTTTCCGAATACTTGGTTGTGTTTACATGTGAATATTTTTTATTATAACACCTTAAGTCTACTTTTTATATGTAATTAATAAGAAAATACCGACCTCTAGTGGCCATATGAGGGACTTCATGCTACAGGCTTTGTAAAGCCACACACTTAGCATTTTTGCCTCTGTACACCACAACAATGCATTTGAAATAAAGCAACTAAGATGTGATTAAACATTTGTCAGGGATTACAGCTGTTTTCGGCAGGCTCAAAAGTAATCGCACAAACTTTTGTTACATTCATATTGAAGACTGACGTCTGGACCCCATGGACATCATGTATGAGTCTGAACCTCATGAGCTGTTCGCCAGGCCGTTACTGCTTTGCTGCTTGTTTCTGGGTCTTCTGTGACCATATTTATTTAAATCTTTTATACATAATGTGCAATAAAACACACCACCGAGTGAATCTATAAGAACTGTAGTAACTGAAAAACAAAAGATTAATGCAATAAATTAAAAAAGATGAATAACAAGAAAAAAATATATGAAAATAAAAATATACAATTTTATATAGTGTAACTATTGTATTGTTTGGTTCTTGTTCTTTGGTATTCATACACTGTACTGGCCCTACCTTACATTTGCACGTTTTCTCTTTGCTGTTGTACGTACCTACTGTATAAATAAATTTAGGTGCTCACCTACTGTGGGATAAATAAAAGTATATCTTATCTTATCTTATATTAAAAGATTAAGGTTCTAATGGGGAAAAAATAATTCATGAATCACGATTCTTTTGTGCCACACTGACATTGTGTTTGTTTTGTCTCTCAGCCAGTGACCAGAACAGTTTGATTGGCCTTGAAGTTTGTCTGTATTGTTTAAATGCTGCGCTTGGATTTTAAGTCCGAAAACTAACATTATAAGGATGAGGCTAAAGTTGATTACTTGTTAAACTCTTTTTAAAAGGTTTAAATTGCAACAATTGAATCGGCAAAGAGGAATCGTGATAATATCATATCAGGAGGTGACTGATTATTCCCATCCCTAGTAGTAGATTTTTATCAATTAAAATCTTTACACATTAGACAAATGAAATGAACAAAGAAGCAAAAACAAGATGATGTAATTAAAAACATGAATGCTGGAGGTGGTCTACACATGAGAGCAGCACTGCTTTAAAGACTTGCCTAAATATGGAGTCCTGCCCTTCCTAAAATGGCGGTTTTGTTGACTTAGGTAGCACTTCCGGATAAAAATGGTGTCGCTATGGTGATTTAACTACTAAGGATAAACCAGCCAATCGTAACAAAGAGTCTGGATTCCATAGCCAATCATTGGAGAGGGGGCGGGTTTTTTAATCTCCTATGGGGGTTCATGATTGCGCCGCGTGTGGGCGCTGTTGAGTTGGCCGCGTTTGTTTTGACTGCCAGCAGGAGGTTTATAAACAGCCTGAACTCCGGACATTTCACATTTAAGGCGATGAACCGAGACGAGTGACGTGTGAGATGTTTATTTCGTCAGCCGGCGATGGAAACGCGTTAATTCGGTGTTATAGCAAAGCTAGTGGGGTTAGACGCAGCAGCAGCAGATGCTAACTGCTAATGCTAACTGCTGGCACAAAACCTATAGCACTGTGTTTTTCATTCTTCAACGTTATTTTTGACATTTGAAAAAGAATTAACATAGAATTTACAACAACAAAAAACTCAACTTGTCTGTGAGCTATTGTTCTAGCTGATAATATTGATATATTTATATATTTATATATTATTAAACGTCTATTAAATGCTGTTCATTGCAAGGAGTTAGCTGAAAGGCGAGTGTCACGTGACCTTTTGGGGTTGTTTTTGTTTTATCCGGCCATGCTGGTGATCCTTCCTTTCAAGCCGCTGGGTTGATTACGTCATCACACGTCATCACTTCCTCCTCCCGGGTCCGGACTCTCACCTGGAGCTCTGAGGCTGGTCTGGGACGGAGCTGATGAAGCAGCAGCAGGAGGCGGCGTGACGATGGCGAGCTGCTGGAAGGAGAACCGCTCTGCTGCTTTCAGATGCCGCTGCTTGTTGTTGTTGTTGTTTGTGTTTGTGTTGTTGTTTGTGTTGACGGCGGAGAGCGCCGGTGCTGAGGTCACGAACAGCTCGGTGATTGTGAGGCAGATCGATGGCCAGTTTGACACCAGCTACCTCGACACGGTGACCAGCCACGAGCAGATCATCTACACCTTCAACCACACCGTCACCCGTAACAAGGTGAGACCTGAACAACAGCAGCAGCACCACGGTCACGGACAACACGTCTCTAAAAGCACATCAGAGTTCAGAGAGCCGGCCAGTCAGTCAGTCAGTCAGTCAGTCAGTCGGTGCTCCTGCTGTCTTTCTCCTTCTGTTTTACTGTGTGTTTACTCTGATTCACTCTTCACTTGTTTTATATCTGTTTGTTCCTTTAAGTTTTTACATTTAGTGCTGATCTATCTAAGTACTAACTGAAATAACTCTCAACTGACCGATTAAATGATTCATTATAATACAGATCTAACCCCATTCTGAATTCCTAAATTAATAATTGCAATGCTGATCAAACCCTGAACCGAGTCTTTAAACAAATCATTATAATGTGGATCAAATTTTTTACTGATTTTCTGAATGATTCGTTATACTACTTATCTAACTCTGTACCGGCTCTGAATTAATCATTGTAATGTTGATGAAATTCTGTACTGATTTTCTGAATAATTTATTGTAATACTATTCTAAAGCTTTATAAACACTAACTGAATCATGAATGAATCAATACTGATCTAACCCAAAACTGATTTCCCAAAATAATTGTTGTAAAGCTGATTTAATCACAAATCGACTCTCTAAATTAATCATTTTTAAAGCTAAACTAATCCCAAATCGACTCTCTAAATGAATTGGTGTAACGTTAAACTAATCCCCGACTCTCTAAACGAATCGTTGTAAAGCTAAACCAATCAACTCGCTACATGAATTTTTGTAAATTTAAACTAATCCAAAATCGACTCTCTAAATGAATCATTGTAAAGCTTAACTAATCGACTCTCTAAATGAATTGTTGTAAAGCTAAACCAATCTCGAATCGACTCTCTAAATGAATCATTGTAAAGCTAAACTAATCGACTCTCTAAATGAATTGTTGTAAAGCTAAACCAATCTCGAATCGACTCTCTAAATGAATCATTGTAAAGCTAAACTAATCGACTCTCTAAATGAATTGTTGTAAAGCTAAACTAATCCCGAAACAACTCTAAATGAATTGTTGTAAAGCTAAACTCATCTCGAATGGACTCTCTAAATGAATCGTTGTAAAGTTGAACTAACTGACTATCTAAATTAATTGTTGTAAAGCTGAACTAATCCCGAATCGACTCTCAAAATGAATCATTATAATACTGATCTTACCTGAAATGACTCTCTAAATGAATCATTGAAAAGTTGACCCTAACCCTAAATCAACTTTTAAAATTAATAATTTTGATACATACCCACCTCGATATTGTTTCTACAAATGAACTATTATACTAAAGAATAAATTCTCTAATCACAAATCTTCAAAGTACAGTAATAATTCTCAAACTTCATACTTTTCGTAACAAATCATTGAGCCGGACATAATATTTTATAGCTTTCTAATCTGATCAGTGTTCACACTAAATAATTCCACGTCTTCAGTTACAGTACTGATAAAGTGCTTTATGGCCTCGCTGGATGAATCATTATTATTCTAGTCTAGATTTTCATTTCATTTCTCTCCAGATGAATCAGTTCAGTTCTTGGGCAACCGTTTACAGACGGGTTACAGAATTCTCATTACAATACTGAGTTAGTGCTGAACTCACAAAATGAATCATAACACTGATTTAACCCTGTGCTGACTTTCTAAATTAGTCAATAAAAATATAATATATAATATAATATAACACCTTATGGACTCTCGAAAAGAATAAGTACAATTCTGGTGTGATTTCATTATCAGCAATCCGAACGAATCATTATAACTGTGACGTGATTCAGAACCGACTCTAAATGATTCTTTATTTATAATGCTGATTTATCTCTGGATCTCTAAATTCAGTCTTAGAATTAGTCTTTGATCCTGATATAATCTATTAATAAATCTATATTCACCCCCCCCTCGCTCGCTCTCTCTCTCTCTCTCTCTCTCTCTCTCTCTCTCTCAGACGGAGGGGGTCCGGGTGTCAGTGGAGCTCCTGTCAGAGAGCACGAAGAGCCCCGTGTTGTTCGTAGTGAGGCAGAAGCAGGCCGTACTCTCCTTCCAAGTTCCTCTCATCCTGCGTGGCCTGTGAGCAACCTTTGACCTTTCTGCTTATCTTACTAACTGTTCGTCTTATAAATATTAGATTATATAATGTAAACACTCTCGAGCACACTTGAGAAGGAACTGAAGGTTTCCCATGGATTGTTGCAAAATAAGTCCAGAGTAAAAAGTTCATGAAAAGATCAATTTCCTGTTTCAGAAAATGGCACAATGACGGTTGCAGCACGGCGAGCGGGAAAAAAAAAACAGAAGGAAAAACAAATCTCTCGATATGTGAAGTCTGTGTTAAGTTTTGTGTTGACTGAATATTGTCAGAGGTTCGAGCAGCTGACTATGATTTATCTAATGTGACTTTTATATTCGTGTGTGTGTGTCTTTTAAAGAGGGAGAGCTTAAGCAAATAATAAAGTCCTGAAGTTAATCATGAGGCGTCCATTGTGTCTTTAGGCTGTAAAGAATTTAAGTGTTCAGTTCCTTATTCTCTCTCTCTCTTTCTTTCACGCAGACACACACACACACACACACACACACACACACAGGTCCACACGGTCGACGGTTGTGTAGATCACATGTTTCAGTTCCTCTGCTACTCGGGTTCTGATTGTGGAGGATAAACCGAGGAGTCACGTGATCACAGAGTGGCGTTTGAGTGTTTGTGCGGGGGGTGGGGGGGATGGTGTGGTACATGGGTCCTTGAGAGCAATTTGGGGAAATTTCAACACCCACACTAGGGCAGATGATGCATGTTGTGGCTTTAAGGCACTTGGGTCGCATTAGGTCATTTAGATCATCGCTTTGTGTTTGTGCGGTTTGTGGTGGGGAACTTCATGGCACATTGCGGGGGAGGTGGTGAGGGGGTTTGACGGGCTTTTGGGAAATCTGATAGTTTTGAAATTTTATGTCTGACCATGACATGCTGTTTGTGCTGACCGTGTGACTTTAGGGCCGTTTGAAACCTTTGGGCAGTTTGTGCCGGTTTGGAAGACTTAACTTTGTAATAGTACAACGGTGGCATTGATGGCGCTTTGATAACCATAAGACACGTAACCCCTCTCTATCTCGCTCTCTCTCGCTCTCTCTCTCTGCAGTTATCAGAGGAAGTACCAGTACACCCAGGTGAGCCGAACCCTGTGCCAGCCCCCGACGCTCGCCCTCTCTGAGACCCAGTTCTTCTATGTGGACGTGTCCACTCTGTCCACCTCCAGCATCCAGTTCCAGCTGCGGGTCAGCCGGGTGGAAAGCTTCACGCTGCAGTGAGCCTCACCTTCATCATCATCATCATCATACTATTACATGTTCACCGTGCCGCCACTTTGTTAACGACTTCAGGGCAGATTAGAGCTTTTTTTAAAAATTTATTTTGGTTTCTTATTGGGGAGATTCAGGGTCAGTTTAGGGTTCAAGGGGCACTTTATTGAATGTACCTGGCGGTGCAAGGCGACAGCGCTAACCACTACACCACAGCGCCGCCATTTTATATCCTGTTGCCCTTAATAATATTGAAATGTATCCTGGCTGTGTTCGTCTAAGTACCGTGAGCACGTTGTCATGCCGTCAGCTGGGCGTAAAGATTTTACAGCATTGTCATCTTCTTCTGTTTATTCAGGACAAACAAGAAGTTCAGCTTCAATGCAACGCCTTCTCAACCACAGGTTTGTCCACACACACACACACACACACACACTTTTATTTGATGAAGAAAACATGACCCGTTTTGTTGATTTACGTACTTATTAGTTTGTTCTGGGAGGAGACGTGAAAAGTCTAATCCGTTGTGTACGCTCGCTGCTCTGTGGCGTTGATAGTCTGTTCCTCATATGACCTTCTCACTCGAGCAACATCGGACAGTTTCCTGTGTCTCCCTACATCTCCTTTAAGACTCTGTTGCCCAAATGATCTCAGGTCCGGCTCAGCCGTTTCATCTCACATCCTGCACGAGGAGACAGAAACATGTGACAAACTCGAGGAAAAAACAAAACAAAAAAAAACACGACTTAAAGTTCACAAGGAAGTTCGTAAATCTTTATCCATCTATAGTCTGTTTTTGTCCTCAGCTCTGAAACACTCTCTTTACTGCAGACGGTCACATGCAGCGGTAACGTCTATTATGACTGGAATTGTGTGCACACAGACACGCCCACACACACACACACACACACACACACACACACGCGCACATGCACAGATCATGGGATCTTTATAAAGAGAGGAAAAAAAAAAGGCACATGGACCTTGAATGTAAACAGAACACGTCGCGGCGTTGAGTTCAGCGAGTCTGACCGGTCGAGCCGCGCTGCTCTTATCTGAAGACTCGTGACTGTTAATGACCGAGCGTCACGTGTCGAGCTCCTGAACGTCTTCTCTCGTACTTAAGACTCGACTCCGTGATCGAACCGATGATTTCTATCTCAATAGTACCAGACTTTCACCTACAACGCGTCGGAAGACGCTCTTTTCAATCCTCCTGCATTAAATGAAAACTTCAAAAGCACTTCCTTTTGTTTATTCTCCAGTAAACAGTGACGAGGAAATGACAGCAGAGACGGACGAGTCGTGTTCAACACACAGCAGCTGTAAAGCAACACAATCCCCAAAGGGAGATCCGTCTGGGGGCGGGATTGATGCGGCTCTTGAGTTACAGTGCTGTGAAAAAGTATTTGTCCCTTACTGATGATTATTATTATTATTTAATTAATTAATGTATTTATTTTGCATATTCATTACTCTAAAATGATTGAGATCATCAAATACATTTTAATATTAAACGAAGATGACCCCGGTCAATACAAAAGGCAGTTAAAAATATAAACATGCCTGGCCCTATGTGGAAAAAGTAATTGCCCCCTAAAATTAACAACTGGTTGTTCCACCCTTGGTAGCAACAACCTCAATCAAACATTAATGAAAACCGCCATTGAGTCTCATCACTGTGGAGGAATTTTGGTTTTATTTTTTTAATGGAGGGTTTTCAAGCATGAACATTCCTGTTCAAGGATCTCAATCAGATTTAAGTTCAGACTTGATTAGGTCACTCCAAAACTCCTCTTTTTGTTGTTGTTGTTGTTTTTGAGCCATTCAGAGGTGGCCTTGCTGGTGTGTTTCGGATCATTGAGTTTGGGATGCGCTGGAGCTTGAGGTCACGACCTGATGGCTGGACATTCTCCTTCTGGATTCATGTTTCCACTCATTATGGCAGGTCATCCAGGTCCTGCAGCTGTAAAGCCCCAGACCGTCACACTACCACCACCACGTCTGGTCTGATGTTCTGTTTCTGAAACGCTGATGTAACGGGACACACAAGTTTAACTTTTGTCTTATTAGTCCACAGGATATTTTCCCGAAGGTCTTTTGGGGATAATCAAGTTTGTTTTTGTTTTTTTTTTGCCAAATGTGAGACGAGCCTTTGTGTTCTTTTTGATCAGCAGTGCCTTTCTGCTCGGAACTCTCCCATGGACGCCATTTTTGCGCCCAGTCTTATTGTTGAATCGTGAACACTGATCTCAAGTGAGGCGAGTGAGCTCTGCAGGTCTTTACATGTTGTTCTGGGTTCCTTTGACGAGTCGTCTTCGTGTTTGTGGAGTCATTTTGGTCGGCTGGCTGCTCCTGGAGAGGTTCATCACTGTTCCTGTTCTCTCCATGTGTGGATCATGTCTCTCACTGCGGTTCGCTGCAGTCCCGACGGCTCAGAAACGACCTTACAAACCCTTTCCAGACTGATGCTTTCTTGTTCATCTGTTTCATCTTCTAGCAGACTTCACTTTGTCAGACAGGTTACATTTAAGTGATTTCTTGATCAGGCAGTAATCAAGTCTGGGTGTGGAAAGTTAAACTTCACTCAGCTTTCCAAGAAATATTACCGTCCTTTTATTGAATGATGGTGAATTAAATCACAAAAATTCAACGTGTTAAATTCTGACATTGAAATAAAAACGTATCTCAAATTGGAAAAGCTCAGACTTTTGATTGAGCCGTACAGTGCAAAAGTAAACACCTTCAGGGCTGATCCAGGATCAGAGTTCTGTTTCTCATTAAAGTGCCGCCTGTCTCCTGATGCTCAGGTAGTCGATGTAACGTGGTGCTGAAGGGTGGAGACGCTGGGAGACACATTTAAAGACTTTTAGGCGAAGAACCTTTTCGTATTTTTCATATCGTTTTGTTTCTTTCTTTCTTTCTTTCCCCCTCTAATACAGTTTTTTAAGTACGTGTTTCCAGAAGGAGCGGACACGGTTATCGTTAAAGTCAACTCGGAGAAGAACTTCCCCTGCTCCGTCATGTCTGTTCAGGACATCCAGGTCTCTCTCTCTCTCTCTCTCACACACACACAAACATGAGGAGAACTGAGAGTTGATTACAAACACATAGCGTTCACACTTTGCATGAACTTCCATCTTTTTGTTCCTCTTTCTCTAAACTTTCATTGCACCTGTGTGTGTGTGTGTCTATGTGTGTGTGTCTATGTGTGTGTGTCTATGTGTGTGTGTCTATGTGTGTGTGTCTATGTGTGTGTGTCTATGTGTGTGTGTCTATGTGTGTGTGTCTATGTGTGTGTGTCTATGTGTGTGTGTCTATGTGTGTGTGTCTATGTGTG
>QMIH01000151.1:325190-342442 GCA_003987875.1 Clarias batrachus | reverse complement strand
GTGTGTCTATGTGTGTGTGTCTATGTGTGTGTGTCTATGTGTGTGTGTCTATGTGTGTGTGTCTATGTGTGTGTGTCTATGTGTGTGTGTCTATGTGTGTGTGTCTATGTGTGTGTGTCTATGTGTGTGTGTCTATGTGTGTGTGTCTATGTGTGTGTGTGTGCGTGCGCGTGCGTGCGTGCGTGCGTGTGTGTAATTAAATTTGTGAAGATTCCGTAATACATTTTTTTAATTTGCCAGTGAAAGTCAAAACTCAAATGAAAAGAAATTATTTTCTTTAATAATAATAATAATTATTAATAATTTTTTCCCAAATCGCTTCTCATGATTTAAAATTTTTCATCCTAAACCGAATACCTGATTTTAGCCTTAATCCTATAGATGTAACTAATCCAATTATCTTGTCCAGTCTATATTCAGTATTGCTAAATAAGTCTAATCCTATTTCAGAGAACTTGCAAAACCTCTTAAATTCCCGATCCTAACCTTTGACCCCTGCGCTGTATTTCAGTGTCCCGTGTACGACCTGGACAACAACGTGGCGTTCATCGGGATGTACCAGACCATGACCAAGAAGGCTGCCATTACAGTGCAGGTGGGTGTGTCTGTGTGTGTGTGTGTGTGTGTGTGTTCTTTGAGCCCAGGATTAAAACCCCGGTTCGAGTCGTCCGTTCCTCAGCAGTCCCGCGTCTCCTCACGACGTTTCTTCTTCTTCTTTTGCTTTCCAGAGGAAGGATTTTCCCAGTAACAGCTTCTACGTGGTGATCGTGGTGAAGACCGAGGACGAGGCGTGCGGCGGGCCGCTCAGGTTCTACCCCCTCTCACCCGGTGAGCCAATCGCAGCGCGGCGTCCTGGAAGTTCGGCCAATCATCGCCCACCCCGAACGTTCCCGTCAGCGTGACGGCCAATCACGTTTCAGCTCAGATTCAGAGATTCTTCAGTTATATTCTTCGTACCTCATTGCTGTAAAATGACATCGTGGAGTATTGGATGTAACTTTACGTCAGAGTGTTTTGCCCTGCAGTGTTTTACACTGAGTCGACTTCTCGCTGACTCTTAGCGTTCGAATCACTTCAATGATTCAATCGGTTGTGATTCATTTAACTCATTGATTCACTTTTTTAAGAGTTTTTAAGAACTGACTTATTTGATGCTCTCTCTCTCTCTCTCCTCATCACATCCCCTTTTTCTTTCTATCATTTTTCCTCTCTTTTTTTTGTTCTGTCTCTTTCCATCCCATTCTTCCTCTCACACTCCTTTCTTCTTCTTCTTCTGTGTCTTTGTTTTTTTCCATCTCCCCTCTCTCTGTCAGACTCCCTTTTTCTTTCTGCCTTTTTCTCTGTCTGTCTTCCTCCATTTCTCTTTCTCACATATTATTTCCCTTGCTCTCCGTTTCCTTTTATCTCTTTGGGAGAGATGAGTCGGTGTCACCGGATGATGATGGAGAATGTCTGTCCTGTAAATGCCGTCCTGATTCATTCCTGATTTCAGAAAATCCTCAACAAAACCGAGTTCACAGGCCAATAGGGTGGAAAACAGCTCTGAGACAAAATGTCGTCCGGGATTCCCCTCGAGATTTAAAGACGCAGAGACGACGCTATTACATTCGACACGCGTGAGATTCATTTCATAGGCGCGATTATGTTTCTTGGCCACATGATGGCAGTGTGGGAAACAGGACAGAGGTTTAGTCAAGTTGATTGGTATGGTTGCGTTATATATCCGTGTCAAAGGCGTATAAGATTCACGTTGTCAGACTTAAGAACAAATCCGACTTACGAACATGATCCCAGAACAGAACGTGTTTTTAAGTCGGGGACTGTCTATACTCTCATTAATATTCTCCCACTTATTTCTCTTTGCTTGTCTCTCTCTCACTCTCTCTTTCTTCCTTTTATTCTGTCTGGCTCTCTCTCTCTCTCTCTCTCTCTCTCCCTGTTTTATTATTTCTCCACCTTTTTCTGTCACTTTTTCACTCGTTATTTCTTCGTCTTTTCTCTCTCTCTCTCTCTCTCCCTGTTTTATTATTTCTCCACCTTTTTCTGTCACTTTTTCACTCGTTATTTCTTCGTCTTTTTGGTTTGTTTTTTTCCTGTTTCTCTCTCTCTCTCCCTCTCTCTGTCCTGTCTCTCTCTTTTACTTCTGTTTTTCTTCATTCCTGTGCTTTTTTTTTCTTTCTCAGTTTTCTAAAGCACTAATTGGTCCACAGATGAATTCTGGGTAATGGCTATAAAGCTGATGTTCTCTACAGAAGCGTAACATTTCGGTAACAGACATCATTTTGTCTGTTTGTCTTCTCAGACGAGCTGATGGACGCCGGGAACCGGAGCAAGACCCTGGACGTGGTTGTGTCTCCTGCCATCGACTGTGAGTGAGAGCAGTTGTACTCGCTCGTTAGTAACTGTTGAATGTGTGTGTGTGGGCCTCCGAGTGGCGCAGTGGTTAAAGTGCTCGCCCTATCATCCGGAGATCGCGAGTTCGACTCCCGGGTGATGCTGTAACTTCTCGCAGCCGGAGGTCTAGAGAGAGCTGATTGGCCGAGCTCTCTCAGAGGGGAGGGATGAGAGGTACTTAGTGCTCCCGCATTAATCACGGCTCTACAGCCAGTCAGGGGCGTCTGTGAGCTCACGCTACGGAGGGAGCGGATAGCGCTGTCCTCCGAGTGTGTTACTCCACTCCCAACGGTGCGTGAGCGAGAAAAGAGGCGGTCGGCTGGCGTCACGTGGTTCGGAGGAAACTATAGTCTTCGGCCCTTCCGGCTGAGTGGTAGTGGTAGTAGTAGCGTTAATGTGGAGCCCCCTAGTGACGGGGAGGAATTGGACACGACTAAATTAGGGAGAAAAAATAAAAAAAGAATGTGTGTGTGTCGCGGTTGAGACTGTGTGTTTTTGTTCTGTGTGTCGTAGCCGAGGCGTACGTTATGGGAATGCTGTTCTGTCTCGGGATCTTCCTGTCCTTCTACATTCTGACCTTCCTGATGGCCTGCATCGAAAACAAGAGGTCTGTCTCTCTCTCTCTCTTTCTCTCCCTCTGTGTGTGAGATTTACATTTTAACCAGTTTTAAAAAGTTTTCTGTTTTTACAGAATGCACAAAAAGAAGGAGGGGCTTCTGAACCCAGCTGATATGTCGCCAGCGGAGACGGGTAACCTGGCAACATCACTTAAGCACAAACTCGCGCGCGCAAACACACACACATACATACACACACTATGTTCAAATATGATATTGCTGTTTATTGGTTTGTAGTAACAAACACAGTCTCATCTTTCCTCTTTACTCTCTCTCTCTCTCTCTCTCACTTTTACGCCTCAGCCCCTCTCTTAGGTAAGACGTTCGCCTGTGTGTGTATTTAAGTGTTTACTCGACGTGTGTGTTACTAACTGTGTTCTGACACGTCAGCACACTCATCACGTCCCTCACTAACCCTCACTAACGGCTAATTAGCGCTGCCTTCACACTGGACAGGAACGCGTCTCTCGCGTCTCTCGGTAGCGCTGAGGTTCCTACAGACGCAGCCGTGTCGGCACCAGCGTTTCCATGGGAACGTAGGACGGGAACTCCTCCAGAACAAACGATGGAGACGCCGGAGTACAAAATCTAATGATCTCAATGATCTGATTACATCACCAGAATGTCCATATATGGATTTAAAGCCACACCCACTAGATCAGAGCCTGATGCTTTAACTCTCCAGTGTGAGCGCCGCTTAGCTTAGCGTAACTCCTAACTCTACCTCTGCACATTCACAGTAGCGTTAGACAGTGTGTGTGTGTCTAGTGTGTCTAGTGATTGTATAGTGTGTGTACTGAACCTCCTAATGTATGTGTGTGTGTGTGTGTGTGATTTATCCTGCAGGAAAAACTCCAGCCTCTCCGTATGAATACGGCTCATTTGGTGAGTTTTGTGTGTGTGTGTGTGTTTCCAGTAAACACCAATTTATTGGACTCTTGTTAATACTACAATGAAATCAATCGTTCCTTTGCTTTTCTCTCTTTCTGTCTCATGCTGTCTCTCTTTTTTCTTTCTGTCATGTTACATGATTTCCCTTTTTTCTTTCTCCGTCTTCGTTTTCATTCTTTGTTCTCTCGCTCTTTTTTTTCTTCTTTTCTGTACTTTCTTTCTCTCTATTTCTTTTGCCTTTGCTTTGTTTCTTTGTTTCTTTTCATTTTCTTTCACCTTCTCTTTTTCCTTTGCCTATATTTTTATATATTCTTTGCCGATTTTTCGTACGCTCTCTCTCTCTCTCTCTCTGTCTCTCTGCAGCTGATAACGCCAGCACTCTGAGCTCAGAGCCCGTGACGGACAGCCTGGCCTCCACTGATGCTAATTACGGCTACATGGGTACATTTACATTTAGGCATTTGTCAGACGCCCTTATCCAGAGTGACTTAGATTTTTATCTCCTTATACGTCTGAGCAGTTGAGGGGCCGCGCTCGAGGGCCCAACAGGGACAATGTGGTGGTCGTGGGATTTGAACCTGGGACCTCCTGAACCGTAGTCCAATGCCTTAACCACTAAGCACTAACCTCCCCCGCCCCGGGCCTGTTCCCTGAATGTTCTCTGATCTCTCATTGGTCTGTTGTTTTTCCTCCCTCAGGGCAGGAGGCTTTCAAGCGTCGGCCAATCAGCACGCACCACATAGTCGTCCGCTTCGGTGACATGCCCACTCGCCCGTTTAGACCAATAAGCACGCTGCACGCTGAGCTCGGCCAATCGCGCGCCGGTCCTCCTTAATCAGTGACCGATGATTAATAGCCTGTCAATCAATCAATCAGAGAGAGGGTGGGGCAGTAATTTCAGAGCATGAGCTGATGATCGATTATGAGATGTAATGAGAAGACGCTGCTGTGCATAAGTATTTACCCCCTTGCTCGCTTTCTTCCTGTCGCTTTTTTTTTCTCTGTCTCTGAGCAACAAAAATAACACACACACTCCTGTGGATGTTACGCTGCAGAAAGTGGGAGAGGAACAGGTGCCAATACTTATGCACAGCACCGTGCTGATATTTCCAGTCTGATTCTTAATTACTGAGATGTGAAAAAAGTTCTGGTCTGTTATTTGTTCTAATATCGTGTGTGTGTGTGTGTGTGTGTGTGTGTGTGTGTGTGTGTGTCTGGGACAGAGCGCTCGTTACACACGGTGGGGGGCTGCGGACAGGAGGACGACGACTCGGTGGAGGAGGACGACTACGACACACTGGTAGACATCGACTCGGACAAGAACATCGTCCGCACCAAGGTCAGCGCTCACACACACACACCACGAGGCTGATGTGAAAGTATGTGTGTGTGTGTGTGTGTGTGTGTGTGTGTGTGTGTGTGTTAAAATGACTCACATGTTCCTGTCTCGTCTCTTCAGAAGTACCTGTGTGTCTCTGACCTCGCCCGGAAAGACAAGCGAGTGCTGAGCAAGAAGTACCAGATCTACTTCTGGTGAGAACATGAAGACACGCGCGCGCACACACACACACACCTGTCTGTGAAATACAGCGTTAAGTAACAAAGATAACATGATTCATTGTTTCCAATCTTTCTGAAATAATGCGAGAGTGTTTAATTGAAATTAATTTCATTTTAGTTTGTTGGCTTTTTCACATGTAATGTTAAGTGTGACGATTATGGTGATCTTCAAACTTAACATTACATGTGAAGGTGTGTGTGTGTGTGTGTGTGTGTATACACAAACACAACATAAAATTATTATATACACAGTGGTACCTGAGCATGCAGACGCCTCCGCCTTAAGAACTGACATTAAAATAACATGAAAATAAAACGTGGTTAATTTTTTTCACAACTGCCGATGAGCGACACCCGCCGGCACACTGAACTTTTCGAGCCCCGAGCCGCGTTGCATTCCGAAGTGCACTTCACAGGGTGCTCCCTACTCCCTAATCTGTGTGTAGTGAATGTCGGTGAAGCGAACTTCCCTCGACAAAACTCCACCATTCGGAGTACAAAAAAAAAAAGTGTGCACCGTGTGAGAAACACTATATTATAATGAAACACTGTGTGTGTGTGTGTGTGTGTGTGTGTGTGTGTGTGTGTGAGATTCACACCTTTTAAACATGTCCGCACGCACACACACACACACACACACACACACACACACACACACACTTTGTTCATGTTTGTTGTGTTTATTTGCAGGTTGTCAATGTGACAGGAAATCAAGACATCTGCTACTACAACTTCCTGTGTGCACATCCGCTAGGAGCTCTCAGGTGAGTGTGTGAGTGTGTGTGTGTGAGAGTTCAAATGATCAAAATAGATGTTCAGTTTTTAGAGTGTGCAGTGAACAGTAAACACCGTGTGTGTGTGTGTGTGTGTGTGTGTGTGTGTGTGTGTGTAGCTCCTTCAACAACATCCTGAGTAACCTTGGTTACGTGATGCTCGGTCTCCTCTTCCTGCTCATCGTGCTGCAGAGGGACGTCGTGCACAAGCGCGCGCTCATGCGCAACGACATCTCCGCACTGGTCAGAGAACACACACACACACACACACACACACACACACAAGCACTCTTTCTCAGCACTTTCTAAAACAAAGAGTCGTCCCAGTCACCTTAATGATCTGCATGAACAAGTGTATACCATGTGACCGCTGTCACCTTGTGCAACCAATCAGCACCAAGCTATGACTCCGCCCCTAAAGTACCTTTAGTACCATGAGCAGGTCCTGAATATCACACTGGAACTTAAAGGCTGTTGGGAAACAAAAAAACAAAAGTTTTAATTTATAGGTCAAATATCAAGTGTGTATGTGTGTGTGTAGGAATGCGGCATCCCCAAGCACTTTGGTCTGTTCTACGCCATGGGCACGGCGCTGATGATGGAGGGCTTGCTCAGTGCCTGCTACCACGTCTGCCCCAACTACACCAACTTCCAATTTGGTACATACGAACACGCACTTTATAACACGCACTTTATAACACACACACACTTTAACACACATTGTAACACACGCACTCCAAAGGCCGCACCTGAAATTGTCTCTAAATTCCCAGACACCTCGTTTATGTACATGATCGCGGGGTTGTGTATGCTGAAACTGTACCAGAAGAGACACCCGGACATCAACGCCAGCGCCTACACGGCCTACGCCTGCCTCGCCGCCGTCATCTTCTTCTCTGTGCTCGGCGTGGTGAGTCACGCCCGGTTAACTAGGAACATGAACATCAACATTCATAACCATGAAATGTACTGTATGAATGTATGTTTCTGCTGCCCTCTTGTGGACATTTCCAGGACAACATCATTATTTTTTACTTAGGAATTTTAAATTTTTTCTTAGTTTCCTTTGTGTTTTGACTTTGAGAGCGAATAATGTGACACTGTGTGTGTGTGTGTGTGTGTCAGGTATTTGGGAAAGGGAACACAGCATTTTGGATTGTCTTCTCCGTGCTACACATCGTGTTCACACTGTTGCTCAGCACTCAGCTCTACTACATGGGCCGCTGGAGGCTGGGTGAGCGTACACACACACACACACACACACACACATATATGCAGTAAAAGAAGCAGAATGGTAGTATCTAATGTGTGTGTGTTTTTCAGATTCAGGTATCTTGCGCAGGATACTTCATGTGATCTACACAGACTGCATTCGCCAGTGCAGTGGACCCATGTACATAGTGAGTCTGTCACACACACACAGTTTCTCTGTCTTTCTCGCTCTCTCTGTAACACACACACACCACGTACAGAGAAGTGTGTAATGTGTATTTGTTGTTTAAGGATCGTATGGTGCTGCTGGTGATGGGCAACATCGTGAACTGGTCTCTGTAAGTACACACACACACACACACACACACACACAAATATACCCAGATCCCCATATAATGAATTAAATTGTAATGTGTGTGTGTGTGTGTGTTTAGGGCTGCTTACGGTCTCATTAAAAAGCCAAACGACTTCGCTTCGTACCTGCTGGCCATCGCCATCTGTAACCTGCTGCTGTACTTTGCCTTCTACATCATCATGAAGGTGTGTGCGTGTGTGCGTGTGCGTGTGTGTGTGTGCGTGCGTGTGTGTGTGTGTATACACAAACACAGCATAAAATTATTATATACACAGTGGTACCTCGGCATGCGAACGCCTTAAGAACTGAAATTTTGCCAGAAATTCGCGTGTGTGTGAAGCATTTTCTGCATACGAGCGACTGAACGAGCGGTGGCTCAGTCGCGCGGACGTCCAGGAGACGTTCACAACCAGTTTGCGTCATTGTCCCAAGAACGCTATCAAGGACGATAGCAAGAAGAAAAGGGAGCCGCTTTCAGGTTGGAATTTAAAGCAGCCGGTGTCGAGAGGAATCAGAAATGAAGGTTTAATGTTCAAATTCAAATGTTATTTGTCACACAGTCATGCACAGTAGGAGGTGCATGAAATGCTTCTAAAACTACTTCTAAATTATAAAAAAAAATAAGAAGTAAAATACAGAAAAACTTTAGCTACGGAAAATATAGCTATAGAAGATAAGAATAAAATACAAAAAAATTTGCTGTATAAATATAGAAAATATGGAAAACGTTAGTTGTGGAAATTGAAATAGAATTTAAATAGATTGTCTATTTCATATTTTACTTTATTTACATGGCTTCTCTAAATGTTTTTATATGCAGAAATATGGTTAGAGTGTTGTATATTGGTAATATTTTTGGGAGGCTGGAACAGATTATGTGTTTACATTATTTCTTATGTGAAGATTCGTTTCACAATACAAAGTTTCACCTTAAGAATTCGCCTCTGGAACGGATTACATTCATATGCAGAGCTACCGCTGTGTATTACTAGTCCAGGCTCCAGTTTGCTAGAAGTGCCTTTCTAACATTTTCTGTGTGTGTGTGCGTGTGTGTGTGCGTGTGTGTAGCTTCGGAGTGGTGAACGGATCCAGTGTTTGCCGTTGGTGTGTATTCTGTTCACGGCTGTCGTCTGGGGCTTCGCTCTTTTCTTTTTCTTTCAGGGACTCAGCACCTGGCAGGTAACACACTCGCGCACGCACACACACACACACACACTGCTACACCAACATCTCTTATATTACTGTATTTGTAGATTACAGTTATTATTTCATAAGACTTTCTGTAAACATGTACACATACGACTCTTTATTATACTTAAGTGTGTGTTTGTGTGTTTAGAAAACGCCGGCAGAGTCTCGTGAGCACAATCGGGATTGCATCCTTCTCTTTTTCTTTGATGATCATGACATCTGGCACTTCCTGTCCTCGATCGCCATGTTCGGCTCCTTCCTGGTGCGACACACACACACACACACACACACACACCTACTGATTTTAATCTTGACTGTGCTTTAGTCAAAATGCAGTTTACATTTTTTTTATGTTATTGAATAACTAGAGGTTAATCTGTGGCTCCGCCTCCGTGTAGACGCCAGTGTGCCACCGTTACCAGTATATCGAGTGTGTGTTAACCCGCTGCCGCTCCGCCCGTCATATGCCCCATCACTGTAGGTGCGTCGGAGTCTAACCCGGGGTTTACCCGTGGCCCCGCCCGCGCGGGGTTCCTGACGTCTGCGTGCTACCGCTACCTGCGATTGGAGCGCGCGGTCAACTCGATTCGTGTGATTCCTCAACATGGAATTTGATGATGGCGCTGCCCACTGTTACATTCAGTGAGGACGCCTGTGACTGTGTTCCCATATAATATAATCTGATAATCGCAAACACCACCCAAACAATTTCTGATTTATATCCTGTATATACACAGGAATTTCCCAAGATTGCAAATCAAATCACGCAGTTTTGCCGTGATTGCGTTTCCAGTCTTTTCCGCATGAAAGATATAACATTTAATTTTTTTGCCGGTCTTCATGGAAGCTCGCAGAACATTATATTTGGTGTGTGTGTATCTACAGCTTTATTTCATTTTTTAATTATTATTTAACTAAATTTAATTATAAACGGTGGTTAATATTTAATCACTCTGATCTTTGTTATTCTAGTCTTTAATCATGGGTTTGTGTTGATTTAAAATTTATATTTATAAGGTCCCATATTTGACCATTTCTTTAATAGAGCTCCCCAAAGTGTTTTAAAGGGTGTGGGGGGGGGTTTATATAGTCACCATATAAATATATATATGTCACATTAGGGGGGGAAAAAAATCTGTCTTTTTTAAACTCGTCAAAACAATAATGGGGGGAAAAAAACTCACACATAAAACATGTGAATATGAACATAACTAAACGTGACTCAAAACGTGACTTAATTTTGCATATTAGTTTACCTTTAATTACTATTAAAAAAAACTTTTTAGAGTTTAAAAAAAATTATGATAATTTCTGGATATAATTTGTTTACACACATTCAGTACATTCAGTTGGATTCTGTACATTTTTCAAATATTCTTTCTTCACCCTTCGCTCTCTCTCTTCGTCCCTCAGGTCCTGCTGACGATGGACGACGACCTCGACACGGTTCAACGAGACAAGATCTACGTCTTCTAGCACCTTCTTTTTTGAATTGTCAAAGAACTGTACATTCTTCGCCTGATTGCAGGCGTCAGATGAGTGAGTGTGCGAGCGCTTGTGTGTGTGTGTGTGTTGGGGGGGTGAAGGGTTACGGCTCCCTACTGCACATGGATGCTGATAGGACACTGAACGTGCCAATCAAACCTGCCGCATTTATTAGAGCGCTGACCGAGACGAAGGTGGTTCAGCGTCTCAGAGCTGAGAGAAGAAACCTGCCAAGCAAACAGCAATGCATTTACTGTACACACTGTACGCTGAGAGAGTGTGTGTGTGTGTGTGTGTGTCTCCTGTCAACCTGTGGCCTTCTGTGGTTTTGATCTTTGGTCCTGTTTTTGAAGGATTGATTGTAGCTCACTGTAACTGAGTATGCCTTTTCTAAGGAGGAGGATGATGATGATGATGATGGAATCTACATTGTAAAGTCTGCAACAAAAAAACAGGTTTTAATGACTGACAGTTACTGAATAAAATATTTGTAAGGTTTTCTACACTGTGAACGTGTTGTACGAATGTCTTATTCACACAACCTGGATCTGAACTGAATTAGCGTTTGTTAAAAATATGTCCGCTTTAGTATAAGTGGGCGGAGTTTACTGGTACCACCTTAAAGTCTTGTTATTTTCCATTAAGGTTTATTTAATTAAACAAAAAATAAAAATACTCTGCATACATTTATCCAGCCTCCCAAACACACTCCTGTCCCGGGTATGACCGTTACCAATTAATCGAGTAATCTGATTGGACGAGAGGCGAGTGGTGATGATGATAATACACAGTAACAGCACTGTGACATGTTCGGTGTCCCAGGTGTTGTCCAGTGGTTAATGACACTGTGTGTCTCAGCGTGGGTGAGAGTCAGTCTGTACGGTCCAACAGTACTGAGGAGAGAGCAGCTGCCTGACCACGCCCACATTCACACCCAGTCACAGAAGCACTTTCAGCAACAACACACATCTGATAACGTCATGTCTCTTAAACAACACACCGTCTCTGCAGTCATCACTTCTAAGTCCTTCTGAATCGCATCTGTGTTCTTTTATGATTATCACAAGCTACAAAGCTAACTAACTCCTAACACAAGGCTGAATCCCAAATCCCTCTCGAACCCCTGATCAAGGGCACTACTTTGTGTCTGGAATAAGGGGTCGTACACCCTACATAGAGCACTAGCTGTCTATTTGGGCTTTAATCAGTCCTGGAACCCGGAGGTTAACGGAACTGATATTCTAAAGTAGAATCAGTGGAAATATAAAGTAAACCTCATCGGTTTCTCAGGACTGTCTATGGTTTATTCTCCTCCCGTTTTGGTAACAGAGTCTCGACAAAATCTTAAAACTACCTGACACCGGTCGCGGAAGGATACGTGTGGGCGGAGCAACATGACTGGGTAAATAAAGAAACAAACAATGTGGTAATAATAAATGGTGTTCGTGGAATTGTTGTATAAAGGCAATAACCGCACTCGAGGTCGTGCTGTTGTGTTGAGCTGCAACTCGGACGCCTGCATCACAGCCGTGCTGATATTCATCACAACAGCACTCTGTCTCATGTGACTTTTTAAATAAAGAGCGCTTCATTCACACACTCACACACACACACACACACACACACACACACACACACACTACACGTTTGAGCTCGTTTTACTACAAAGCACAACATATTTATTCAGTTTGTACAAAAATAAATCCCACAACTACACAAAGACACACACTGACATGTTCGTAAACCTGATTAACCAAAAAAAAAATAAAAAATACGTACTGTATGAGAAGCAAATTTAAAATAGATTTACAGAGCGTAATGTTTAGTGATGGTGGTTATAAAAATCCAGGACGTTTAAAGTGTCCCAGAGATTGTCATCAGTTGTTGTGCTTTTGCTTGTGTGTATATATTGTTCACAAAACAAACACATTAATGCATAATGCCACACCTGGATATTTCATTACATCTCCGCTGTAGAGCAGAAAAGTCTTCTAATAAAATAAAATCCTTTTTAAAACGTTCTTCAGTTCGCAGTCGCGTGTTGAGTTTTCTGAGCTGCGTTATGAATCACGACGCACTTCCACTCCGCTCGTTATTGGAATGAAGTCGTCTGATTGGCTCTTACCTGAGGACGACATTTCCTTTCTCCATCTGTATCTCACTCACACACACACACACAACACACAAAGTTCTTGTGCTTCATTATTATGTCCATTATTAGAGTCAAACGTTTTTGCTGGTCGGATTCTGCTTGTGCAAAACTAAGAGGGGACGACAGACACTACTACTGAACGTCAGTAATGGTGCACTCTGATCTGGTTATTGTCATCCAGGCTGAGTTGGACCAAACCATTTGTGGACGGGGGAGCCTGGTAGCGTGTAAACAAAGGTCTGGGGAAGAACAGTTAAGGAGAACAGACAGATGTGTACTATAGACATTATTTTAATAATCGTAAATACGTAGAGTCGCAAGCAACAATGAGCGGGCCCAAGCACCCTGCGCCAACCCTGCGGAAGTTTAAGGCGTCGTCACAGCTGACCCGTTTGAGATATCAGAAATCCCTCTGCAATTTTGCATCCTCAATGTATTGAGATCACAGTGGCCTGGTTTGGTGGCGATCGTATAAATCCCCTAGGAAGAGTACATCAGAATCCAATGTTTTTGGCAAACGACCCAAAATAACTGACTTCCTGTAGAGTTGAGCCCATGACATGCGGTGCGAAAGTTGTTCAGCTCAATCAGCTCTAAATGTGTGCTGGGTGTCACATGCATACGTGGCAAGTGTGTATTAGCTATGTAGCAAAATCTCGGGTGAAGGACTGCAAGACTCTCAGGTATCCTAATGGCGGCAGATTCCCACCTGTCTGCTGATTTTTCCATCCATCTGATGAGCATGTACAAACCTATAAAAAGCTCTAAAAGGTGGAAAATAAATAAATAAAATATTGAGGGTGTTTCCGTTCCGTACTCTGCCGTTTACTCTCAGGCTCGTAGTGATGAACCCGTGTCTCGTCACCAGTAATGATTCTCTTTAAAATAAACTTTTACCTTCCTCAGAGTATCGGTACTGATAAGACAGTGTGGCTAAGAGAAGATGTAATATAACCGGATGTTTACTGTATAAAGCGGATCATGTTTGCCTCACCCCTCGTATATGTGAGTGTGTGCGCGGGAGTAAAAGGATACACGTTTGTGTCTTTTCGTTGCTTCTCCAGCCATCTTTTGTTTCCCTCGATCAGTCCCTGCAGTCTCATGCTGTCCAGTTCTGATGATTTAGCCTGCATCATGGAGGAGAGACTACACACACACACACAATATGGTGTAAATGAGCAAGAGTTTATGTGTGTATGTTTGTGTGCATACAGTATGTGTGTGTGTGTGTGTGTGTGTGTGTGTGTCACCTTGTCGGTGTGTATCCAGAATACGCTGTGTGAGCTCTCTTTGGAAACGAGGTTCCGGTGTCCGTGGAAACGCCTACAATCGAGAGACACACTGATGATTCATTCGCTCCTCATTAAGCCACTGTGATAATAACGACACGCCCTGTTATTCTCACACGCTCGGCGCTTTCTGTCGTACCGTGCAGGAGCTTTCTCCAGTCTCCAGAGTTGAGCGTGAGGTCGGAGGCGTGCGGTGTCACGACGCCGTTAACCCTGCTGTGTGTGAACCCGTTCTGATTGGCTGCGGAGTACGAGGAGGTGTTCGGAGGCCACGCCCAGGACGGAGCGGGAGGAAAGAGTGAGGAGGTTCGCGGGAAGGAGGACGACGTCGACGTTGATGATGATGACGATGATGCTGCCGCTCTTTGGGTAAGAGGTCCGAGCGCTCCTAACACCGTGTTCAGCTGGGTGGAGATCTGCTGCAGCGAGTCGGCTAACTGCTGCACCTTCACTGGAACTGAGAGACAGACAGACAGACAGACGGAGGAGATGTGTAATGTTATAGGATATTTAACTCAGACTGTGACAAAGCACTGACACTGGAGACTCCTTCCATAAATATTAACACAGGCATATGTATGAGCTGTTGCTATGGAAACGATGGTGTACTAGTAAACCTGTGAACACCTTCGGTTAGTCTGTAGTCACCTGCTCCTTCATGACCGCACACACTGCTCATCTCGGAGTCTGTAACGTCGAACGTGACTCTGCGCTCCCCCTCCATCCTCTCTGCATCGTCACACGACAGCTGAAACACACACACACACACACACACACACACAATCGTTCTCTTATTTATGTTATAGAGCTTCTTAATCTAAAAGATTAAGTGTCCCGAGTTCAGTTACAAACTACAAAATCTAAATCCTTCCATAAATGATGCCAGAATTTCCACCTAACGATTTGTACATGAACACAATGACTTCCAGGTTTTTTTTTTTTATATAATCATTGTTTTTTGTTTATTGTGACATGCGTGTTTTAGTGGGGAGTCTTCAGCTTCTACAAATCGGTTTATCTAAAATAACATTCGTATGACCGTTTAAACATTTAGCCAGTAAAAGGATTATATATGTTTATTGTGGTTGTTTAAGATAAAATATAAACTGAATAACTGCTTTGGATGAACGGATGGATGGAAAAAATGAAAAAGAAAGAAAGAAAGAATTTGATGGTTGGAAGGACGGAAGATTCAGGTAGGATAGATAAAGTCAAACAAAAAGAGAAATAATGTAGCAAAAAGAAAAGTAAAGAGTAAAATAAAAAATATTTATTAAATATTTAGATGGATGAACACAGAATGAAAGATTTCGAATCAATGGACAGACAGAAGTAAAAAAAAGAAAGAAAGACTGGATCCACTGAAGTGATTCTACGTTTATTTTAATTCTTTATGATAAAATAGAACCTTTAACAACTTGAACATAAAGTGCTGATTGACTGAATACAGTGGTACTGCAGGATGGTGTGTGTGTGTGTGTGTGTGTGCACGCATGTGTGTGTACCTCTTCAACCAGCGAGTTCTCCAGCTGACTCAGCTGCTCTTCTTTCTTCCTAATTAGCATGTGACCCTTCTGCACAGTCTCCTTCAGCTCCTCTAAATGACTCGCCTCCTAAAGAAGAGAATTAATCAATCAATCAATTAATTAATCCTTATATTCGACCCAGTTTCTCCTCACACAGTGTGTGTATCATGAGTGTGTGTAATGAGTCCTCAGCTTGCTGCAGTAATTTGGCATCACACGCTTGTGTTCCTCTGATAAAAAACGATGTTGTCGATGTACCTGCTGGAGGTTTTGGGGGAGCAGGTGGGCCACGCCCGTCGGGGCGGGGTCCTGAAGGGTGGTCCGGGCTGCCCTGAGCATCGCCTGTCTCTCCCTCAGAGTGCCAGTCTGACGGTCTAAGAACTGTCTTGCGCTTTGAAGAGAGACGCTCTCGCTCGAGATGAGCTCCCGAAGCCTAGAGAGAGAGAGAGAGAGAGAGAGAGAGAGAGAGAGAGAGAGAGCGAAACAGGTTTAGTACGGATGGTCAAAAGGATAGATAAAAACAGACAGAGACACAGACATAAAGAATGAAACAGATAGGTAGCCGGACTGATGGATGAATGACGTACTGCTCCATGTTGCCCTGAGTGTCACCGGATGCAGAAGGCACCAGATCTTCCAGTCGCAGACTCTCCTCCGTCTCTCTCCTCTTCCTGACCTCCTCAATCTCTCCCTCCTTCTTCTCCTCTTTCTCACAGTCTGTACTCTCTCTCTGCTCCAACTCACTGACATCACACATAATGATTACAATAATCAATTAATAATAATTAACAAAAATTGACATTTAGTTTGCTGTGTCATGCTGTGTTATATTGTGCTGCATCGTGTCATGCTGCATTGTGCTGTGTCATGCTGAACTGTACTGTACTCTTCAGTGTCATGCAGTGTGCTGCTTCATCACTCATGCATGCTGCTGTATTGGACTGTACTGTGTCATGCTGTGCCGTACTGTGTTGTACTGTGTAATGCTGTACTGTATTGTACTGGGTCATGCTGTGCTGTACTGGATCATGCTGTGCTGTACTGTACTGTGTCATGCTCTCCTGTACTGTGTCATGCTGTACTGTGTTGTACTGTGTCATGCTGTGCTGTACAGTACTGTGTCATGTCAATCCACGTCATGTCTGCACTGTACTGTGTTGGTTACCGGACTCTCCGGATGAGCCGATCACACTTGGTCTGCAGCAGCTCCACTTTGCTCTGCAGTCTCTCTCTTTCTTCTCTCATCATTCCATTTTCCTCCTTCTCTCTCTTCTTCTCTCTCTCCATCACCTCCCTTTCTCTCAGTCTCTCTTCCCTTTCTCTGTTCAGCTCATCCCTCGCTCTGTGGCTCTCATCTCTTGCTCGCTCCAGCTCGGCACGAAGACGATCCCTCTCCTTCAGTAGACGTGGAAGAGTCTGGATGGGCATCGACCGACACACACACACACACACACACACACACACACACACACACACACACTCAATTAAAGGTCAAGAAAAAGAAAATAAACGGAATGTGAGAAAATCAACAGAATATGAAACAAAGGAAGAAAAAGTTAGGAAACTAAATTTAAAAAAATTACGGATAATCTAACAATGAAAGGAGGAAAAGAAAGAGAAGCAAAGAAGATAGAAGGGAAAGGAAAACACACACCTCTAAGCCCTGTTCAACTTCATCTTCTTCCTCATCCAGCAGTTTTCTTCTCTTCTTTAAATCCACCGCCTACACATTAACATAATGGATACAAATTACACACATACACACACACACACACACACACAGACGCGCGCACAGACGCGCGCACAG
>QMIH01000151.1:314280-324635 GCA_003987875.1 Clarias batrachus | reverse complement strand
ACAGACACACACAGACACACACACACAGACACACACACACAGACACACACACACAGACACACACACACAGACACACACACACAGACACACACACACAGACACACACACACAGACACACACACACAGACACACACAGACACACACAGACAGACACACACACAGACACACAGACAGACACACAGACTAACTGCGAGTGAATACCTGAGCTAGGAGTCGTGATTCTTGTGCTTTGAGCTCTTTGGTCTTCAACTCTAAGTTCTGAATCAACTCCTGCAATTCAGCTTCCTGTGCACGCACACACACACACACACACACACAAACACACACACACACACACACACAAACACACACACACACACACATTGTTCAAAGAATTTAAATAACATTATGAAACATTACATTATAAAAAAAAACTGTGTGTGTGTGTGTGCTGACCTTCTGCGAGTGTGTTTTGTGCATGTTGTGGAGTTGTGTGTCATGCTGCAGTCTGAGCTGCTCGAGCTGAGCTGTGTGTGAGGTTAGAAGTCGCTCCTTCTCCTCCTGCAGCGCGCTCATCACACGTTTACGCTCAGTACTCTCCTGGACACATACGAAGTTTTACTTCATGATAAAAAAGGTTCCAGTAAACAAGTGAATTATGAGAAAACACACACACACACACACACACACCTCCTCCAAGTGTGTTTCTCTGAGAGTCTGGAGCTTGTGTCGATGCTCCTCTTTAAGCTGCTCCAGCTTCCTGCTGTGTTCCCTGTGCACTTCATCTCTCACTTCCTGCAGCACGTCAGACAGCTAGACACACACACACACACACACACACATATATATATCAAACACTGAAACAATTATTGAAATTGACAGACCTAGACCTCCTGAATGACAGACCCAAGCCACGCCTCTTTCACTAAAACTAATGTAGAAACCACACCCCCTTTGCTGAGACTGAAGAACAGAGACCACGCCTCTTTCACTGAAACTTATGCACATTGGCCACGCCTCCTTTACTATGACTGGTGCACAGAGGCCACGCCTCCTTCACTGAAACTGATGCCAACGCCACTCCTTCAGTAAAATTTAAAGAGAGGCCACGCCTCCTTCAGTATACCTGATGCAAATAGGCCACGCCTCCTTCAGTGTGAGTGACAGGATGAAATATATATTACGCTACCTCTCTTTTATACTCCAGTAGCTGCTGTTGAGGTCGAGGACTTCTCAGCTCTCGCTGTCTTTCGCTGCTCATGTCCTGACAGACACACACACACACACACACACACACACACACACACACACACACATACACATACACACAGTGGGAAAATTAGAAAAATAACCAATAGTCACATTACTGGTCAGCTTCTCTCACTCACACACACTCTCACGCACGCACTCTCGCACGCACGCACTCTCGCACGCACGCACTCTCGCACCCGTGCACACGCTCTCACGCGCACACGCTCTCACGCGCACACGCGCACACACTCACACGCGCACACACTCACACGCGCACACACACCTCCAGTCTCAGCGAGGCTAAATGCTCGTCCCTCTTCTCCTGAAGCCGCTTTTTCTCAGCCTCCAACTCCTCCTCTGACTCCGCCCTGATTTTGTCCAAGTCCCGCCTCCTCTGCGCCTCGAGTCTCTCTCGCTCCGCCTCCAGTTCAGCACGCAGCTCTCTCACCCTCTCCTCGTTCTCCTCTCTAACCACACACACACACACACGATAGGTTTAAACAGTGTACACCGATCAGGAGGTGTGCGTGTGCGCTGGTGTGAGAGTGTGTACCTGAGTGTGTGTAGGTGTGTGTCTCGGTCCCTCAGCGCCTGCTCTCGGAGTTGCTGCAGTTTGGTTTGTGCTTCTTGCTCCAGACGCTCCTCCTCCTGTCGTCCCTCTCTGTGCAGACGCTGCTTTAGAACCCTAAACACACACACACACACACACACACACACACACTTTTTAACTTTGGGTTAACTTTGATAATCGGCAGTCTACCCCCCTTTCACCTCGTTTGACCGCAGCCTCGTCTGGCCTTTCATTTCACTCACCTCATCCTTTCCTCATTCTCCTCTTTGATCTTTCGCTCCTCGTCTTCCTCCTCTTGTCTCAGCTCCTCTCGGAGGAGACGCAGTCTTCTGTCTCGCTCCTCCACTGCTCTCTTCCTCTCCTCCTCCAGCAGCCTCCGCGTGTCCTCCTCTTCTTCCCTCCTCATTCGTTGCTCATCTTCATGCCTCCTTCTCTCCTCCTCTTCTCTTTTAGTTCTGTCTTCAGCCTCTTGCTTCGTTTGCTTTTCCTTCTCCTCGTCCTTGACCGTCATCACTCTTCCTCTTTGTACATCCTGGGGTTTAGAGATAGAGGAAGTGGACTGGGGTTCGTGCGTGCGATCGGAGTGGCGCTCGTCTGAAAAGGACTTCCTGGAGCTCCTGCCGCTGTGAACAGAAAGTTCATCGCTTATCGAGAGCGGCTAGATAGAAACGAGCTGTCTACATCACACACTGTTTGCGTGTGTGTTGTGATCTGTTCGAACCTCTTTGCAGCTTCGCTTTTTATCTCCTCCTCCTCATTGTCGTATTCCTCTCTCTCGCCATACTTCCCTTTTTCCTTCTAAACGAAAAAACACACATGGGTGGAGCCTTATCACATGGATGAACAGGTTCACAGGTAGACAGAGAAACAGACAGACTGACAAATGGATGGATGATGGTGATGAGCAAAGAAGCTAATGGACAGAGAAAGAAAAAGAGCGAGAGTTGGATAGTTATACAGGGTAAATGAATAGATAAATGCCTGAGCAAATGAATGAATAGTGCTTATGAGATCAGGGTTCAGGTTCTCCAGTCACCTGTTTTATGCAAACATAAAACCAGAACCTTAAAGTAAATACAAACAATAAATATAAAGCACTACTGCACCATGTATTTATCAGACCTTTGTACTCGCTGAGGGTTCAGCCAGGCAGAGATCAGTCACATCTAGAACCTTCTCTGAAAACCTGAAGCGGAACCCAACCTGTGGTACGATAAAAAAAATAGAGAGAGATATAAAATGAACTAAATCACAATTCATTTCACAATTAATATTAAACATTAAAATTACAAACAGTTCATTTGATAACTACAAAAAAAAAGAAAAATTGCATTGAAGGAGATACAAGTAGTTTGCATGAGAAAAACTCTAAAGGACCCATAAGATAATGTAAATGTATAAAAGTGACAATTTTATACAATAATAATAATAATGATAGAAAATTAACTATAATATCTCTGTGTGCAGCTATTAAAGGGGCCAAGCACTGTCCTGTGCCACTTAGTAATGGAGCAAACCCGGACACTAGAATAACAACGTTAACGTAACGTAACATTAGATTAACGTCTTTTACGAGTACAGCAGAATCTTTATGCACAAATTATATTAATTCTGGAGGAGAGTTTTTGAGACAAATTTTTTTTATTGCAATACGGATTTTCCCGTGAGAAATAATGTCAGTGCAGAAAAAATTCAAACAACACACAATGCTGAAGGCAACATTGGCATCGAGGGCGGACTCTTTCAAAACAGCTTTTGCTGACTGAAAAAAATCTGGGGGGAAAAAAAGTGCAAATTTGCTTCATTTGGTTTTCAAATGATGCAAACAAGTTTTGAACATTGAACATTTGAGCGTTCGGTTACGGTGTGTTTTTTCATTCATATGTAAAAAAATTCTTCATGTAGTGATGCAAATTTTATTGAAAATTTCTATTCTTAAGGCGAAAATTCATAAGCGAGGGAATTTGCATGCCGAGGTTCCGCTAAAATGTCTTTCGGCTCCTCGTGTCAAGGGGTCGCCACGGCAGACCGTCCAATCCACACACGACTTCTCCACAGGTTTTACACCGGATGCCCTTCCTGACACAGCCCTCTCATTTTATTTATTTATTCTTTTTTTTTAAATCCAGCCTTTGGATCGGCACTGCGTGAGATGTGGCAACCGCCGACGGCGGGGCTCGAACACAGATCCTCCATTTCCCAAGCCAACAACATAAAGTCTTAACCGCCTGACCAATCACTACATCTTGAGGTTCTGTTTCATTCTCAGTTTTTTTTTTTTTTTTTTTTGGGGGGGGGGGAGAGAAGGTATCCTAGAAATAGAAGATATCAGTTATCATAGCTCTAATTATAGCTCTGGCTGCAAGAAGAATACCAGCGCTGGTATACTGGTACTGATATTTACTGTACGTGAGGTTTTCTGTAATTAGATGACTCCACATTTCAGGAAGGAGTCTCCAATTCACAGCACTTTGTAATGGCCGTTGTTCTGCAACATCAGAATGTTTTCACTACCTCACAACATAAAAAGCTGATTCAGCTCTCCTTTGCTATTTCGTAATCCTCGGTAGTTTAGCATTTCTTTTTTTTTATTATGCTGTCTTCATCTTTTTTAGTATTCATACACACTCACCTAAAGGATCATTAGGAACACCAGACTAATACGGTGTTTGATCCCCTTTCGCCTTCAGAACTGCCTTAATTCTACGTGGCATTGACTCAACAAGGTGCTGAAAGCATTCTTTAGAAACGTTGGCCCATATTGATCGGAGAGCATCTTGCAGTTGATGGAGATTTGTGGGATGCACATCCAGGGCATGAAGCTCCCATTCCACCACATCCCAAAGATGCTCTATTGGGTTGAGATCTGGTGACTGTGGTGGCCATTTTAGTACAGTGAACTCATTGTCATGTTCAAGAAACCAATTTGAAATGATTTGAGCTTTGTGACATGGTGCATTATCCTGCTGGAAGTAGCCATCAGAGGATGGGTACATGGTGGTCATAAAGGGATGGACATGGTCAGAAACAATGCTCAGGTAGGCCGTGGCATTTAAACGATGCCCAATTGGCACTAAGGGGCCTAAAGTGTGCCAGGAAAAGATCCCCCACACCATTACACCACCACCACCAGCCTGCACAGTGGTAACAAGGCATGATGGATCCATGTTCTCATTCTGTTTACGCCAAATTCTGACTCTACCATTTGAACGTCTCAACAGAAATCCAGACTCATCAGACCAGGCAACATTTTTCCAGTCTTCAACTGTCCAATGTTGTTGAGCTGGTGCAAATTGTAGCCTCTTTTTCCTATTTGTAGTGGAGATGAGTGGTACCCGGTGGGGTCTTCTGCTGTTGTAGCCCATCCGCCTCAAGGTTGTGCGTGTTGTGGTTTCACAAATGCTTTGCTGCATACCTCGGTTGTAACGAGTGGTTATTTCAGTCAAAGTCGCTCTACTATCAGCTGGAATCAGTCGGCCCATTCTCCTCTGACCTCTAGCATCAACAAGACATTTTCACCCACAGGACTGCCGCATACTGGATGTTTTTCCCTTTTCACACCATTCATTGTAAACCCTAGAAATGGTTGTGCGTGAAAATACAAGTAACTGAGCAGATTGTGAAATATTCAGACCGGCTCGTCTGGCACCAACAACCATGCCACGAGATTGTCTTGAGCAGGACCACACCCCTAAATGCATTGAAGCAACTGCCATGTGATGGGTTGATTAGATAATTGCATTAATGAGAAATTGAACAGGTGTTCCTAATAATCCTTTAGGTGAGTGTATATTAATATAAAATAGTTCATATTTAATTCATATTCATATTTTGCGTTGGCAAAAATTTTTAAGTATAGACACATTTGTGCACACAGACATTTTTTCATTTTAACAGAACAAGCATTACCTTCACGTCATCAGAATGGCTAGACACCGCATCGACGTGTTCACTGATCTCAGATTCCTGCAAACGGATCGCAAGAAATAATTCTAAATGGACAGTACGACACACACGTTCTTCATCTCTCTGACACACACACAAATAGAATGCATACATTGTCTAGAGTAATGAAGTATCTCAAGCTAAAAAAATTCAAACACAAAGCAGTCTCACACGTGCATGCACACACACACACACACACACACACACACACACACATAAATAACAGGTAAGAGATGGTCTAAGAGTACAAATAGTATATGACATCACTGCAAATGGATGAACCGAACTTATCAATGGCTTAGATAGACGATAGACAAAAAGATGAATAACGGACGGATATTTAGAAAGATTGAGACATACTGTATATATAAACATACGGGTATAAATGAATTATGCGTCATGGGGTGTATGGAAATATGATAGAGCGATAAATAGACTGAAGAGCTAATGAAGAGATGGACAGATTCATGAAAGGATTAATAGAGAGACGCATACAGTATATGGAAAAAATAAAAAGGAAATGGACGGATATCCAGATTAATGGAGAGACGTCTAGACTGGTATGTGAGACTGATGGGTTAATGAGGAAGTGGGAGAGATACTAGAAAAAAAAAACAGACTGATGGAGAGGTAGACAGGTTAACAGAGAGATGAATAGTTAGAGTCTGGTCACATACACCAGACTGATACGTTAACAAGTTGATGAAAAGTGACAGAGAGATAAACAGACAGAAAGACAGATGAGAAGAGAAAGAAATGGATGAACAGGATGAACAGATCGGAGAGGCTGTTAAATAGACGGATGGATGGATGGACAGACTGAATGCAAAGAAAGGTATGATGGATGGGTGGATAGATTTAATGGGTACCCAGACTGGATGGATGAAAGAACAGCAGGAATGGACAGACGCACAATGGGACAGAAGGACAGATGGACTGATTCAACGGGTCGATGGATGGACGGATTTTAGAAATATTTTATGGATGGAAAGACTGGATGAATGGATGGATGGAGGGATGGATGGCTGCAGAGACAGATGGATGTTTGACAGATGGACAGATTGGATGGATGGATGTCTGACAAATTTGATGGAAGGACAAACGAATGGACGGAATGGATGAATAGGGACCAGCGGCAGTACAGCACTCAAACTTGCAGGCATGAACAGCGTAAGGCCGTGAGACGAGGGGTCAAAGGTCACACTGCGTACCTCACCGAGGAGCTGATCGGTGTGAAGGAGCGGCTTTTCTCCCAGAATGCCGTCCAGCTGGAGCGGCACGTCTGCGTTTTCTTTCATGCGCTCTAACCGTTCTATCTCTGGGTCCTCGCTCTCAGACTCGGGGTGCTCCTCCTCTCCCTCGCTCCTACACTCGTCTGCTGCACCTCGCTGTTCATCAGAACCTCTTCTGCCTCTCTCCTGTCCCTCTCTCCCCTCGCCATCGCTGTCCTCCCTTTCCTTCGTCTCTCCTATGCCCTCGTTCTGCACATCACGGTCTTTCTCTCCTTCTTCATCCTTCTCACTTTGCTCGTCTTCCTCTTCAGAAAAATCCACCTGATCTACGTATCTCTCCATTATCTTATCGCTGTCTGGAGTTTCCCTCTCCTCCGTCTCATCCCTCGCTTTCTGTGCTTCCACCCTTCCCTTTGACTCTTTATCACCGATCTCATCGCACTCTTCACTTCCTGATTCTTCCCTCTGCCATTTCCCCTCCTCTTCCTCGTCCCTCTCGCTCTGCCCTTCCGCCTCGCCTTCCTCTCCCTCCTCACTTCTTTTCTCATCCCTTGTTCCTTCTTCACCCTCCTCCTCCTCCTCTACCGGGAGTAATTCGTCCTCGGCGATGCTCTCGTCCTGCCGACTCGGAGGGAACACTTCGGCGCTGCTGCAGTCTCTGCTTCCCCCTAGCTGCTTGGGGGAGAGATGACGCCCTCGCAGCGAGTCCTTTAGCGTGGTGGACGGGTTGGGGGGGTTGAAGGAGAAGGAAGTGATGCAGTTAGAGAAAGAGATTGAAAATACGAGGGTTTGGGGTTGGAAACAGAGACAGACAGGTGGAAGCACATGCAAGGGCGAACTCACGCATTTCCCAGGACGAGGAAGCAATGGAGGAGAGAACGACAATGTCATTAGCAAACGAGAGAGAGGAAGAAATAGGATGACACATCAAGTCACATGCACAAACACACACAACAATACAAATACGCACACACACACACACACACACACACATATTATCTTAACACAGGAGAAATGTTTTGGCAGGTGTGAAATTAAAGTAATACAATACAGTATATATATTTTATACAGTACAGTATAATAAACAATGGCACAACTGAAGTGCGTTATCACATTTATACTCTCTTTCTCTTGCTAGACAGCTTGTTAATTACATGTAGTTCCAGACTTACGAACACGTTCTGTTCCGGGAGCCCGTTCGTAAGTCGGATTTGTTCTTAAGTCCGACTAAGTGAGTCTTACACACTTTTGACGCAAATATACAATGTAAAGCATATCGATCCACTCGACTAAATCTCTGCCAAATTTCCCCACACTGCCATCATGTGGCCAAAAACCAGTAACTGCAGCTAAGGAGTTCTTAATCTCACAGTGTCATATCTGTGCCTTTAAATTGCGAGGGGAATCCTGGACACCAATACTGTTCTTCACTGTATTGGACTGTGAGCTCTGTTTTGTTGAGGATTTTCCGAAATTAGGATTATTCACCATCAGGACAGATTTACAGGACAGACATTTTCTACCATCGTGCTCCCGGACACACACATGTGCACACGTACAATACACCGGACTTTAGACATTTTATACATTCACTTAAACACTGAAAACATTGTATATAATTATTACCAATATATAATATTGGTATCTGGTGCACTGCAGTGTCTGTTCGTATCTGCGGAAATTCATAACTCGAATGTTTCGTAAGTCTGGGACCTTCCTGTACTGAGAAACTGGAAACTTAGCAAAACACCCATAAATATTTTATTCTGCTTTCACCAAAGACGCATTCTGTGATCGTTTAAAAGATTTACGTGTTGATATTCATCCGTTTATTCATACTGTTAAAATACACTACCGGTCAAAAGTTTGTACACCCCTTTTTAACTCCATGGTCTTTCCTGATTTTTATTTCTTTCTACGCTGTAAAACAATACTGAAGGCGTTTATCCAAACTACACAATCATCTCTTGAACAGTTGTTATTGAGATGTATATCTGCTACTTCTGCTCTGTAAAGCTTCATAACGGCTCTAATCTGAGGTGTTGCTTGAGGTTAATTGGTGATTTCTGAGGCTGGTGACTCTAAATTAACTTCTCCTCTGCAGCAGTAAGTTTTGGTCTCGCTTTCCTGGGAAGGTCTTCATGAGAGACAGTTTCATCATGGAGCTCGATGGGGTTTACAAACACACTCGACACACAATACTGTTCCTGTAGGAACTGTTCCAGAACAGCCGACCTAAAGTTTGATTCGTGCTGTTATACGACAGTAGAGCACGTCTTTTTACCGCTGTGGTGTGAAGAACCGTGACTGAACAGACTGGTTTAATTTTATTGATTGACTGAAGCTACCTGAGATGGAGGGTTGGCGCTGGCTTCTCCTGAGAGAGCGAGATCTTGAAGCTCTGGTTCGGTTCGCTCTTCAGCCGGAGCTGAGCCGCTCACCTCGCTGTCCTACACACACACACACAATTAATCCAAAAAAACGGACATCTACATCTAGGCATTTGGCAGACGCCCTTATCCAGAGCGACTTACATTTTTTTTATCTCATTACATCTGAACAATTGAGGGTTAAGGACCTTGCTCAAAGGCCCAACAGTGGCAACTTGGTGGTTGTGAGGTTTGAACCTGGGATCTTCTGAACCATAGTCCAATGCCTTAACCACTGAGCTACCCCTACCAGACTCGTTAGATGTGTATCTGATGTAACACAGTGTGACTTTGAAGTGATAGCCATTTGTCCCAGTTTTTATTACAATTACCTCGTACTGCAGTCCTCCTCCCAGAGCGTCCAAATCCAGGTGCAGATTCTGCAGCAGGCGGGATGTACCACACGGACTCTATTTAAACCAAACACACACACACACACACACACAGATCAGTATGATATATTGTATTGGTCCTTAGTTAAGCCTCCATCATGCTACATTACAGACACTAACCTGGAGCACAGAAACCTTTTCCCGTTCCTCTTCCTCTTCTTCATCGTTCTCGTCGTCTGAATAAAACGTGGGCGGAGCCAGAGATGACCTCATCTCCTCTCGGAGTGCGCCATTCAAGCCCGAGCTCATTCTGGAGTGTGAGCCCTAGGAAAAGTGCACATAGTCTCACGTGTGAGTGAAGTCATTTATTAACATCTCGTTTTGTATTTATCTTCAGTGTGTGGATTAATGCGTCCTTGATTACCCCTAATGGAGTTTTTAGAGGCTGGAGGCCAGAGGAGCTTCCTAGGGAACCGCGGAGTGCTGGGACCGGAGCGTCACACACACTTCTGAGAGGAGCAAGAGGACCGAGTGGCTGAGTGACACACACACACACACACACACACACACACACGCACGCACACACACACACACGCACACACACACACACGCACAC
>QMIH01000151.1:295985-313919 GCA_003987875.1 Clarias batrachus | reverse complement strand
ACACAGACACACACACAGACACACACACAGACACACACACAGACACACACACAGACACACACACAGACACACACACAGACACACACACAGACACACACACAGACACACACACAGACACACACACAGACACACACACAGACACACACACAGACACACACACAGACACACACACAGACACACACACAGACACACACACAGACACACACACAGACACACACAGACACAGACTGACATATCCAAGAATCCAAACTCACTCCTGGTGCTTTCGGACCGTCTGCTTCGCTCTTCTTCTTCTCCTTTTTCTTTTCCTTCTTCTCTTTCTTCTTCTTCTTCTCCTTGTCCTTCCTGACGGGGCCGGAACCTGAGCTGCGCTCCCTCTCCTGAGCCACTAGGCGGCGATACTGCTCGTCACACGGGTGGTCCCATGTGGACTGACCGCTGGAGAAGTTGAAGTAGTAAACATCTCCAGTCACATCCTGACTGTAAAAACAAACAAACAAAAAAAAAAACATTGCGGGAATGTTTTTTGCTTTCTTTGAACAATATCAGTTTTGTTATAGAATGTGTCTTTATCTGTTATGTGTGAAGATCTCCACCTACCAGGGCTTCCACTCCGCAGGCAGGGGCGCGACGATGCCCTCTCTGGCCAGCCACAGGAGCTCCGGTTCCCTTTCAGGGTCGATCCCAATCTCTCTGGCATATTCATGGATCTCTGTTGAGAGAGAGAGAGAGAGAGAGAGAGAACGCTATGATGAGGGATGAGCCACTATCATCCACAATAAGCTCCAGATTTAAGCACATGTATAATATATTACACTACAACATGCTAATATTACTCCGTCATATCATGACAGTTTCTTTTTTTAAATATGACCAGAATCATAAATGTCAGTGCAGATTTTTAGGTAGAAAGAATGATCTTCCTTTGGAAAGCCGTGATTTGATGCTTTCAAAACGAGGACCTTTGAAACAACAGCTACACGAATGACAGTTCTGAGCTGAACGAGTGTGAGAGATATTCATTTACACAACACTACACAACTCAAGACTTCAGGCTGCTTCCACCCTCTTGGCTTCAACCGTTCCTCCTGTCCGACCTCGTTACCTTGCTCAGATGGGATGTAGTTCTCATCGTAATCCTCTTCCAGGATCAGCTGGTCTCCGATTCTCAGTGCTGACGTGCTCATGCTGACTGCAGGGAAAAACACACACACTCCTTGAATTATATCAAACAAGCTGTTGTGTAAATGCAGACGACGACTGATGTTATTTCTGTGTCGTATTCTCTGGAAGTCGAATCGACTGGCTCATATCATCGTGACCAATCATTTTTCAGATCGCTAACTGCTGTTTTTTTTCTTCTTTTAAAACATCTTAAATTCGAGTCTTCGCTGATCCTATGCGTATATTATAACAGCATTATATGAACTGTGAGTGCTGTTACAGGAAGCCACTGATATATTTATTGATATTAACTTATATAAATATATAAACACAGAGGCAGCTGCACTATCAATCACTATCAATGCCAGTCAAAAAAAATATTTGTTACAGGAATCACCAGTCACCTCTTGATATATCATCACCTCGGTTCTGATTCGATTAAAATCATGATACCTAATTTAATTATTTATAAAATGTTTAATGAGTAATTAAAATGTAGCTCATTCCTTATGACATTACTTTTCTCTTATATAAACCGAGCGCAGCATTTAAACAATACAAACGCACATAGAATACAAGAGTTTAACATTTAACTTCAAATTAAATTACGCAAAAAAGCTGCACTGAGCAGAGTGTATCTCCATAAACTCCGCCATAATTATTATTTCTGAGTAAACATAGCAAATAAATCACTCCCACCATACGGGATGAAAATTTGTAAATAATTCGGAGACTATAATTCTTATAATTTGGGATTATAAAACAACGGCGAGGTTTTACCACCTCAAACACCTCCAAAGTCTCAAAATTCAACTTGACAGTGAGAATGTGGGTTGAGCGCCTTCTAACACACACAATTTTGACTAATTAGCGCTTGCGCTTGAGACTGATGTAAGCGTGTGTAATAAGTGGGCTTGAGACTAAAAGGCAGAACAGATACTTTTAACATAAAAAATTTTTGATAATGTAAAAATCAACCGGTTCCTCTCTATTATAAATGTAAAAATGGTTTTAAAAAATAATAATAAATTGCTTTTGGAGTCAGTGTGGCAATTTGTGAATCACTACACAAAAGAAATGTGATTCATAACCGAATACATTTTTCCCTTCGTCCATTCATCAATTTTTTTTATCATTATTCTTTGTATTTTTATAAACAAAATACAATTAAGAGCATATGCATTATCCCAATACACTACATCATCCTGATTCACTCACAAATAAATTATTGAAGCACATGAGTCCTTTCTAACTCATTATTCTTTACCAAACAACTCATATTTGACTCATATGATTCAGTAGATTATTTTGGACTTTTAGCCTATGATTGTCAGCGTTACAAAGATATAAGATAATGAGGACAGAACACTTTAAAAGAAACGTTTTTGACAAAAACAATCCAGTGAGGCTCTTGATCTTGTCTTGAAAAGCGCCCTTAATGAATGCGATTCGGTTCATTCGAGGAGTCGACTCGCTTGCAAAAAAAAATCACTTGAGGTTTAAACACCCAACCAGAGAGGATGAGTTAAATCTGTGTAAACACGCATTTCGATATTTAGGTGGTTTTATTTTATAATACAACATTATATTTGAATATGAAAACATTTTTCCTAGTTCAATTAAATAATTTTAAGTAAAAAAGCACAAAAACGGATCAACAGGTGAGCGTGAAACTTGTCAATACAACTTGTGATAAATACGAAGAAATGTCTGCTTAAACAAATTTAATAATGTAATAAAAATACATTTCCTCTCAGTGTTATTACAATACAGTACAACTTTGTCTGTTACTAAAGGTTGCTAGTAAGCTAATTAACCAAGCTAGCTTGTTACTTAGCAGCTGAAATGCATCCATAGCAACGTTAGTCAGTTAGCCAGCCATGACGAATATTAAATAACATTATAAACAGTTAACTAACTATTAATTAACTCTCAGAAAGCGATGTATTTACGAACATGCTGTTCAGACTGGCATTAGTAATCTCATTGCTAGCCAGGGAAAAAAGACGTTTAGCCACAAACCTTGTTTCTTGAGCCTTAAAGGGCCGCACATTGGCGTCCTTTCGTCTCCATGAACATTTTGTTTAAGAGTAATTATAGTGAATAGTGAAAACTCTCATAATCCTCGTTATCTCGTCATCATTTTTGCTAAAGCTAATCAGTTCCCCAGGAGCATCGTAGAGACAACGGGAACCGTGGCAACCGCTGTCACTGCCTGATCATCAACGCGCATGCGCGACATTTCCACGCAGGCGCACTAACGCTAGTTCGGATGCGCGCGCGCCAAAACTGTTGTCTCTTGTTCAGACAAGCTAACATTTTACATTAATAAAAGCAAATGTAATCTAATTTATCTGCTGTCTCTGTAAATTAAAATGTTCTTGTATAGATTATTACTTGGTTAAGTGATTAAATAGGAAAAATAGTCATAAAAATATTGTTATTAATACATACATTAGTTATTACTATACCTCAGAGTTTACTTTAGGGTCCACCATTCCCAGATAAATTCTGAGGTAAATCTTAGAAAACAGTCAATTTAAAAAGTCTGTAATTTTTAAATAATTTACATATAATGAACATCTCATGTGATTGTATAGGTTATTGTAGAATATTTTGCTTAAAACTAAAAGAAATGCCTCGCCCTTGAAAGTTCATGTGAATTTTTTGAACCAAAAGTCAAAAAATGAGGAAACCATTTTTTTAATCTTCATTTTCAAAAAAAAAATATGATTTTTGGATAATAGCTTGTTTTCCAATTTTGTGCTAAAAAAAAAAAACATGTTAGTGTACTTTTTTGTTTTTTGAAATTTCTTTTTATAACCAGAAACTAAACAAATATTAAGTAAAAAAAAAAAGTAAATTTTTATTTTTATTTTAAAATCCATCAACAAAAAAGTAATACATAATTTTTAAATTTGTAATGAAAATGTGAAACACCTTTTTAAAATTAGACTTGATTTTCTTTCCTCATTTATGCTTTAAATAATGAAAGCTCAACTATGTAGGAACGAATAAACTATCTGAAACCAAAAGTATTTCTTCTTCTGTCATTTGAGGCAATGTAGTCAGTGTATAAGTTTACAAATATATTTGATTCTTATTTTAAAATCCATAAACAAAATAAATAATAATTTTTTAATTATGTGATGAAAATGTCAGGGCATTAAAAATGCAGTCTCGAGAGAAACTCACCATCTCCTCTTTTGTTTCACTTATTTATTTTGCTAATTAATTTAAGAAATACAGGTTTTGTGTAATGCTATTTAAAAATGTTGTCATGAGGCAAACCTCAGTAACCTAAATTAAAATAATCAGCAGCAGGAGTTGAAAATGAACAAATTTCCCTATGCAGAAACCTCCGCTAAAACTAGCAGACTAGCAATGTCACATTCTTACTATTCAGGACTGTTATCAAATGTATCAAATGTTTAAAATTTAAACATGTCTCTAGTAGGTCATCAATGATTAATTACATTAATAATTCAATGAAATTATGAATTAATATTGAATTAAATAGGTATAACTAAAAACCTGGATAATGTAAACCATTGCATAAACCCTTTTAATTATTCTTCTACACAAAACCTGTTTTTTTTTTTTTCAGTTGCGTGTATTAGCTTTTTTTTGGAAGTAAAAAAAAAAAACTCAACTATCATACCTTTTTGCTCAACTGTGCAAATTTGATTAAATTTGCCCTTAGCTGCAGTTTAAGTCTTCAAGTTTCTAAATTTTGGCCGGAAAAAACAAGTCATAAAAGTTGTAAATCCACAGAAGAGTTTATTTTGTGTGCTTTTCACATCATTCCACTACTATTTTTTTTATTTAACTGTGTTAGAAATAAAAGATTATCAGCAAAAGAAATGTGGGTTAAATAAAAATAAGACATAAATACCAGTGTTTAAATAAAGAAAAATCAGTAATCTTTAGAGTTCATGTATGTACTTCTTCAGCAGATGTTCAGCGTGGTCCCGAAATAACAAAAAGTACTGCAAAGCAAGTGAAACAGCGAATTTAAAATTAAAACAGTGCTTTAAATAAGAAAAAAATTTTGCTTTCTTGCCTTGCACTCCAATCCTGTTCTCAACCCGCCCTTAGTCGACTCCCTGAAACTTCTCAAAAGTGCGCACTTGGAGATGATTTTCATCACAACATTAACTTTTCCAAAGTTAACTCACTTCCTAATCTGAATGAATAATAAAAGACTGTAGTTGAGAGAACTTAGCGAGGTAATCAGCTAGCTTGCTAAAGGAATAGATTAGATCCCAAAAGTTGAAAGGAAATCCGTTAATATTTCATGACTTTCTAGTAAATTCTTTGTGGAGAAATTTTTTAACAGATGTATTCTGCAATGCTAAATGACTAGCATAATAATTATTTGCAAACTATATCATATAAACATTATAAAAATAATAGTTTAATCAGTTGAATTTGTTAAATCGGTAATAGTAATACTCGAGTAGCATTCAATTCTTTGGTAATTTTGTTGGAAAATTCTTGCAAACCTTGCACATACTGTAGCAAGTAAGCGATCTTGCTAAACAAATATATATTACACAGCTAGCTAAGAAATTTAATTTCACTGCTGTGCAATTTAAGCACTATAAATTGTATTTCCTGCATGTTTTTCTCATTACTTAATGAAAATTGCACGAGTCAGACCGCTCTACCCTCACAGACTCGAACGTTCATCATGTTACAAACAAATCCTTCGTTGTATAACAAATCCTACATCAATACTAACAGGAATTCTTTCAGGAATTCAACAAAGGGCGTGTTAAAAACAGCAGAGCGTCATGTTTCAAAACATCAGTCATGCTAGCTAGCTCACCAACATATCATGCAGCTCAAAGCTTGTGCGACCCAGAATGTTCTTTGTTTTCTGCAAAGGGTTGCACTGAAACTTTCCTACAAAACACCCACAAATCTACAGTCAGGCAATTTACAGACAAGACAAAGACGCCTGCAGTGAATACAATTCTTCGTTACTTTAAGACTTGAGAGCATGTGTGTGTATGTGTACAGCAGGCTTGGAAGCTTTCGGTAAGTTAATCCAATTATTTCAGATTAAATCACACTACGCACTCCGTCCTGACGATCAGGTAGATATCATAGCGGCTAATACTCACGATACTAACTCGCCACGTGTTGGAAAATAGTGCAATAAAATCGCCTTCAGATATAGAGTTGCGTGCAAGTAAAGGTCTAGCCTTTCCTTCTGCTTTCGTCTGAACTGCTACATTCATCAACTTGGTGGTGCAAAGGAGTTTATTTTATATGTATTTTACAAATCCACAGTCGAGAATACCTATGTGTTGTACATTCATCCTCAGAAGATCGGTGCTTTTACAAAGAAACATCGGAAACAAATATCGACCAATGTAAAGTTTCATCAGCAGGTCAGGAATGTTTAAATACTAGAAATTCATGAGGGGGAAAAAACAAACAAAAAAGCTTTAAAAAAAAAAGTTTCATTTTAATTTCGAATGGGCGGGGCTTTCTCTAGTTGACTGGGTGTAAGGATCTATGAGGTGAATGGCTATGACATTGGGACGTCCTGTATGAAATTAAGCGACATTGGAGGAACTTGGAGTTGGAGCAAAGTCTCACAAAATCTCTTCAACAGAGGAATTTAGTCATCATTTTGAGCTGGAGCAAGGTTTCATTGAAACTATACTTCATTTCAGGTTTTATTGAAACTATTTCTTCAACTTATTGCACCGTCAGGAATCAAGGAACATAAGCGGAAAATCTAAAAGACGTTTCTGGAATATTAGCTCACTCATTCGGTTTTGTTTGCTAGCGTTTACATGGTTGACTTTTTGGTTTACATTGTCCTTTTTGTCCCCAGAAATTGAAGCGTCTTGTGTTGCTTTGTTATTATTTCACCAGATCCAAAGTTGCCATCTATAAAACCAACTAGCTAGACTAGATTTAATTACAGATTTAATAATTAGCTAGCTGGAAATGTTTTGTTGTATTACTGTTTGGTCTTTGTGTAGATGCTAGTTGAAACACGCCAGCCATGGTTAACAGGGAGTTCTACATGTACCCCGCGCTCACAGACGCAACACTTCACCGACATGCACAAGGCACGGACGACACCGAAATTTAATTTCGAGGGCAATTATCAGGCCAGTGTCTGATAGCGGTTAGTGTCTATATGCTAACTAACTAACATGCAGTGGTTCGTTCATGCTAGCTTTAACGTTATAGTTTCTACTTGTCGTGGTATCAGTTAACCAAGTCATGCGGTTGTTAATGTATTAGCGTGAGCATGCTTGGAATTGCTAATTCATTTTCCGCTGGAAGTGGAAGTTTCTTCTTCCGTGGGTTAGCATCAGAACACTTCGATTCAAGCCGCTAGCCGGTTCTGCCTTGGGGTAGGAATTAGCAACAGTGCGGTGCTCTATTTGTGGTATTGTGGATCGTTAACATGTAGAACGTTCGTTTTTTCCTGCTTGCATTGCAGTTTGCATGCCTGCATAAGGAGTGCTGGATTAGTTTTAACAAGAATTTTTACTGGCTATGGTAAAAGTTCACACACCATCATGGGTTTTTTACTCCCACCCAGTGTCGAGTCTCCGTACACGAACCCTTTGCTTGTAATGATATTCCTTCAGGTGCTCCTTGAGGGCATTGGGGATGGGCAGGGCGCTGATCCCGTCGTACGTAGTGCAGCTGCTGATGACAGCGCGGCAGACGTGCTGGAGGCTGAAAGGCCGTGTGCGATGGATGGGGTTTGAAAGCAACGGTTCAAAGAACATGCAGGAGTTCGGGTCCTTGTAGTGCTCAAGCAGACCCGTGACCGTGGGCGCGTGGAACACGCTGGGGTCGTGCACGTCGAAGCTGAAGTTGTGGTTCCATTGCTCGATACGAGCGTGCAGGGAGCGGCCATAGCGCCTGAAGCTGACAGAGAACAGGTAGTCCTCCTGAGCCGAGTCACGGAGGAGGAACGTCCCCTCGGGTTTGCCCTCCAGAAGGGTCTCGGCCTCGTAGCGATCCATGACACCCCAGTAACATGGCAGGTTGGTTATCTGGAGCAGGTCGGGCACCAGGCAGTGAATGTAGTCAATCTGCGTGTGCGCACGATGGTGGGCGTCTTGAGGTTTGAAATGCTCCGACGTCACCAGGGAGCCTCTAGTCAGGGAACAAGGCGAGGACGAGGAGGAATCCGAATCCGGGTGGGACTCGGTAGAGAAGGACGGGGCGGATCCTGAGGAGGACGCGACAACCTCGTCTAGGGTGTCCAAGCAGCTCTGGAGAAGCAGCTGGTGGTGCTGCTGCCTCTGCAGCATGTGCTGCTGTTGCTGTAGAGTGGCCCGGTCATCCCCGGCCAACTCGTTCATCCCGTGCGCCAGCTTGGGCCCGAGCTTGTACAGCGGGTTGATCTGTGCGGTCACCTCAAATGTGTGGATCTGCGCATTGGGTGGCGGGTCGACACCCTGCTCGATGCTGATTCTCCGCCTTTCACGCAAGCGATCGTCCTCGTCCTCTACCACACAAGTCGTGGAAGCGGAGCACACCGATCCCAATGTCGAGCCTCCGGCAGCGGATAAACTATCGAGTACAGGCGGTTGGGAAATCGGAGCGGTATGCTGCTTGATCAGGTACCACTTCTGTGCCAGCTCTGAGCCGGCTGGAAACGGGCAACTGTCCAGCATGAGCTCACTGAGATGAATCTTCCTCCGGGAAGAAGCCGCTGTCACGGGAGATGCGGCGATGCCCTGTCCTGAAGCAGAAGGTCCGCTGTGGGTCTTGATAGGAAAACATTGACCTACAGCGTCCTGAATCTTCTGCCTCAGAGTACGGCTGGAGCTGGAAGACTTCCCGCTGGTCTCGGACGCTGCATGTTGGTCGTTGTTTGGGGCGTTTTGAGACATCCTGGCAGAAACCTTTTCCGTCAGAGAGGACGCGGGCGATCCAAGGACTTGGCGCCACCGGAACACTGAGCCCCCGTTTCCAGACTCCAGTCCGTTTAAGAGATCGCCATATTCAAACCCGTCGCTGACCGGTCTCTCTGTCGCCGTTTCGTGAGCCAGGCGTCCTTTCCTTTTACCCCTGCCAGCTTTCCGCCTCCCTCCATCCTGGCGTTCTTCAGAACGGCTCTGACGCACTTTAGGGCGGGCACCGCGCTCCCTTTCTTTCCCACGATCCCCCGCATCGCCGCTCGACATCCTTCATCGGGTTTCAGACAGGCAGAAGTCGCTGTCTTAAAAAGTTAAAGTGATATATGTTGCTATGGCGACCGACACTAACCTTCTGACAAAGACATTTCAAAATATGTTAACATTTATACCAAGGCTAGATCAGGCTGAAGTGTGTCTTCTTCTTTTCTTCTTCACTTGTTGATGATTTCCTTTCTATTAATAATTAAAAAAAGAAAAAACAGGAAGTAAAAATCAGACAAACCATAAACACCACATACATGAAATTTTGTGCTCTGTGTAAAACTTACTTACTTGTCAATTTAAAACCTGATCATATTTTTTTTATTATATTTTGATAGATATAAGGTTCGGGATCTTTAAAGACAAAGCTAGTACAAACACTCAGCAACTAGCTAGCTAGCAAGCTACACTGCATAGCTTCATGGTTAGTCCTTAACAGGCTTCTCTATTCTTTAATCATTTTTTTAAGTTACTCACTTTTATAAACATCATCCGAATAAATAACACAAATGTTAACTGTAATTCTTTATAAAGTACGTATCATTTATTTACGATTAAATAAAAATCACCGGATAAAAAAACTCTTGCTGTCTGTTAAAGCAAACGCAACAGCCGAGCATGAACACCGGCTGTGTCCAGATATACTTTCGATTCTGCATGCGTCGTGTACTAGTTAGGCTGCGGAAGCCATTGTTATACAACATACAGTGTAGGGTAGACGGTGTGATTTAGGACACAGCCCATGACGCCGATCGCGTCAGCTGCGTAGCTAACGGCTAACTCGTTATTATCGAATAATCTATAAATTTATTTATTTGAAAATTGAATCGAATACTTAATACGCTTATGCTTTGTATATTATTTTATTTTAAATACTTACCGGCGACTTTTTAAATGACTTGAAATTACTTTTAATGCTTGGCTAGCATTGGCTAATAGATCTTGCAGCGAAAAAAAACCCCCAGGAAACAGATTGAGTCCATAGCGCGCTCTCTTGGTTGGAGGATTCGGTGGGGCGTCATATCAGGCACGTTTAAAAATTCTGCTCCGACATTGCTCTCCGAAGCAATCTGATTGGTCCGATTTGAAGAAAACGATTGCTGATTGGACGATATCCTGCTCGTGAATACTGAAATAATTTTATACGCATTTTCTATATACGTTTTTTATTATTATTACTAGTAGTAGTTGTTGTAATAATACTAATATTACAACTAGAAAATAAAAAATTTAAAAATTAAATGCACGTTTATTTCACGTTAAAACGCTTTAATTGGTCGAAATCCCACTTCCGGTCTAAGTACCAACGAAGAAGAGCCAGCATTGTTTTGTTTTCGGCTAAGGAAACCGAAGCTGCTAAAGCTTCAGCAGTCGTGCGTTTTAAAATTCTCGTTTTAAGGGTCGATTCATACGTATAAACATTTCCAAAGATACAGAACAAGGTTTTTCTCTCATTTATATATATTTATTTTTTATTAACATCGTATTTTCGTGGTTGTTTTATTTCACTTGCAAAGCTAACCTGTTAGCGGCTAATACGCCTGGATTAGCATCCTTCTGTTTTTAGTGTACTTAGCTCCATGAGGAATATCTCCCCGGATATCTGCACTCTGTGTGTTTTAAATACTTTAAATACTTTACGCTTTTAGCGACTTGGAGATCTTTCTACAGCGAGTTTTCCTGATATAACGCAGCGGTGAGTTATTTAAGGGCGTACAGAGGGATTATCAGATCATGTCTTTTTTTCCTCAAAATGAGGAAAGTGCGAAATGTGAATTCTTATATTTCTTCAACTTGATTTTTATTAATACAAAATTACTGTCTAAGCTAGCTTTTGTAACTGATTTTATATGCAAGTCACGGTATTTTTGTGGATTCAGCAGTATTGGACGACCTTAAAAGGATCCAAGTTCTTTCATATTCAGGTGTTTTTGTGTTTGTAAGTGTGTATTATGTTTTTTCTCTTTGATGTGCAGGTTGTCAGAATGGTGTGTGAGCTGCTGCTGTCTTCGGTCTGGCTGCTGTTTGTGGTTTTCTGGGTGGAGACCATCAGCGTTTGGCTTTTCCTCTGTCTCTTTTATCAGGACCGAGCTTTTTATCACTGGGGTGACGGGTGAGTGTGTTCATAAACACGCACTGGAGATTCTCGTGTTGGTTAAAAAACATGCCAAGTTGTTTTTTTTCTCTATAGAAAGCAGAGTTCCATAGTAGTTGTTCTTATTTTTTGTTTAAGGGCGGTTGGAATCGAGTAGGTTACATTTTTGCCAACTTCTAGATTAGTTAGCTCCATCTCTAAGGATTTGGACTGTGTCGTTGCACAACGGTAAGCTAGAGAAATGAAAAAAGCTATTAAACATCTTTTAAGAAGCTGGTTAATAATTAATCATTGAAAGCGGATTCACTGCATCCACCGTACAAAGGTTTGGGTAAAAACTTTCTTGGTGAGGAATATTTCAGACCCAGCTGTTCGTTATCTAATTGATTATCTGCACACGCTCGGTTACGCTGGGTCATGTGATTGGTTCTGTCTTTCGCAGGGTGTTTGCTGATGATCCCGGTCAGATGCTCTACATGCTGAGCAGGTAACTATCACACAGTGTCACACTGCGTTTAAGGATCTACGTTGTGATCTTGTCAGTTTTGGTTGTTAAAACACACCGCGTTATCATCTGAAGCTCTGTTTGTTAAAAAAAAAAATACTACAACGATACACGTGGCCAAGAGTTCAAACTTGTGTTCTCTGGGTGGGCTTGTCCGTAAGTTCTGGCGTATGCTGTCGATCAGAGCAAATTAGCCAATCCCGGGCGTCTATAGGATTGTGTATGTGTCAGAGGGTGGATAGCGCTTTTCTTAGTGTGTGAAGCTATTGAAAAGATTTGCTTTCTCATGATGATGTGGATTTGGTTTCTTGTTGTAGTTTTGTACATCTCTTTAAGTGTAATTCCACATCATGGGACTTTTTTTTTTTTAATTAAAATAATCTTTAATAAGGTTCTTTATTTATTTAGGCTACGTTCACAACACCAGCCTGAAGTGACCCAATTAAATTGTTTTTATAAATGATAGTGGATGCATATCTGATATGTGGTCATGTGATCTCAATGAGAACGGGTGGATTGGAATTCGTGTGACTTTTTGTTTTGCCACTGCGCATGCAGAGGGAGCTCGCTGATGTCATCAGTCAGTGGCAGCAGCGCTGGATATGGCATATGGCTTTCTCCTGGACCTCACTAAGCACAGCCGACTGACCACTTGCCGTTTTTTAGAGCAAAAAAAAAAGTGTTTGACATGAATGAGTGCTCGCACAAACTCGTGACTGTTTTTAACCCTGAAGGCGCAAGCGAAGACTTATCGAGGACGGACACGTCCACTTTAGAGTCAGATAAAAGTCATTTGTAATTCTGAATGTGACATGCAAATCTTATCTAAGCAAAAGAATCAGAAATGTGGTTTGTACTGTGGACGCTGTCTTAGTTTTTGTTGTTGTTTTTTCCAGTAGACACCCAGAAAACCATCTTGATATCAAATTTTCTAATCTTCCCGCAGGTCAGATAGCTCCGTCCACACCCAGACCTGAGTTGGCGGCCTGTCGTCAGCTGGGAACGCCAATTAACCAAAGAGCTGGGGAGGAAAAAATGGCTTCCCGATCCGACAGCTGCCGCCTTTCGACGACCTGCGCCGCGGCTAGCGACGGAGAATTGGCGCTGGGCTTACATCTGAGCGCAGATTCTGCGTGGGTTGTTATAAATGGGACTTCTCACTTTGTTTCCTCCGAAAGGAGATTTCTTTTCTTCTTCTTCTTTAAAAAAAAAAAAAAAACTATTTAAAAAGGGGGGCAGCTCGGTGTAGTGAAGACACAAAAACGCATATCATCTGTAGATTTGATTTTTAATCTTGTGTTCCTGGTGCCTGTGTGTGAAGCAAACACTTTTTATTTTGAACATAGTTGCCTTCTGTTGAAACTTTTGTTCAGGCGTACGCTTTACATCATGACTCTCTAGCAGAGTTGATCATGATTGATTTCGTCTGGTGTGTATTTCAGCCTGTCTGGTTGGATGCATGAGGCTCTCGAGAGAAAGATCCCTAATATTTTATTGTATTTTTAATTACTGATCGCTTCGACATGCTACCTGAAACACAAATAGAGATTTAGTTTAATCAATACATGATCAGTTACGTGACGTAACCGTGAAGGGAGAGTCAAAAGATTTTAGTTTAAACACAACAAAACTCTATCTAAAGTGACACTTCTGTGTGACCCATGTTTACACAAGCTCTAGACCATAATCACAATTTTTAAAATACAAACTCGTTTCAAGCTCAGAATGTAATAGTAAACACTTTTTTTACGCATCATTTGCAAAAGGAAATTACAAGTCGGGTCTTTTAAGTGACTGAACGTCAACATTCGTTTGATTCGCATTGATTAACTTCTTTTTGTTGTTTTTTTTTTACATGCAGGTAATTAGGATATTTCATTTATTAAAATAACTGTTAGTCACAGAAAGTGGAGTGATCTCATTAAATCCGCTTCCCATTAGTTTTTTTTAGTTTTTTTTACATTTTAACATTGTTTAAATGGATTTTATGAGACACAGTTTGCTGTAATGTTTTTTTTAAATAATTCTGGTTATATATTGGCAATTTTCAGTATAAAAAAAAAATCATAATTTGTGGGTGGGGGGGACACCGAGTCATTTAGGAGTCGACTCATTAATGAGCCGAGTCAAATATAATGATTCACTGGAATGTAAAGAGCGGGAATTCTCATCCTTCTGGCCTTCCCTGTGGAAGTTCCTCCCTCCCCCACGATCGACCCTGATTCCCCATGACCAATCAGAGAAAGGCTCGAGGGCTAAAGCGGAGGGCTAATGGGAAAAGGGGCGGGACTTACTGCCTGAGGTAAATGTGTTGTGAAAATTGAGAAGAGCGTTTATTTTAAACAATAGCGTTTAGCTTGTTCTGTGTTAATGAACCAACCATGTGCTGCTGCTGAATCCTTTATTTGGTTTTATTTTTATTTTTGATTCGTTTTTAAGATTTTTGTTTAGTTTTAAGTGCTCAGCAGGACAAAATCCTCTTTTATATAAAAACAATGTCAAGCACCAGATCAAGTTTGTGAACTCAGTTCTTGTAAATGAACACCTTAATAACACTCATATTTTTTCATTCATAGCACATACAATTTTTTTGTCCTATTATGCAATTATGTTATTAAAAACCCAACTAAATTTATATATTTTTTCTGAATGTAAAAATCGATGGTGTATAGATGTATTTTTTAATGCCGTTGCAGCACGATTGTTAAAATGTAAAGGTTAAGCAAATATCATGTTTAAAATGGAACGCAAGCATTCATGTACGCAGACCGACATTTTTCAGTTCTCCATTTATAACTTGCCTGCAAGTAGTTTTAATTTGCTGTTTGACACGAAATAGGAAGGAAAAATCTTAAAACCATGCTTTTTGTCTAATTCTGTCATCTACAATCTCTGATTAAATTGTGCGTAGACATTATAAAGGAAAATTTAAGCTATCAACCAACCAATTTTCATATTGAATAACGTGTTATTTAGTTTGTTTGTATATGTACATCTATATTTATAGCTACCATTTTTTATTGTAACAAAAAGAAAATGCTCAGTAGGCCGCACGCGCAAATTACAATTACTACAGTTACTACTGAGAACGTAGGGTTCAGGTGATTACTTTTTTTTTTGTAGATTGTCAAAGAAGACCGGGCATATAGTTGAATTAAAGACCTCAGGCACATTTGACAAGTTGTTTTATTTTCCATTAAATGAGAAAATGCTGTACTTTTTTTTTTCTTAATGTTTTACAGAAGAGTTGTACCATCTGCAATATGAATATTTTTATTTGTTCCATACAATAAACCAACATGAATCATTTCAGTGTTTGTGTTTGTTATAAACTGACCTAATTTGCGTTTGGCAATAATTGGCCACAAGATAGTGGAAAAGTTTGTTCTCTTTTGACCACGTCACTTTAATACTTTGTTTGTACATTTTTAATATGAGGTGTCTTGATCGTAGTGTTCCTGGGAAAGGCTACTTATCCAAAATCATCCTCACCAGAATAAAGTGCTTACTAAAGATGAACAAATTTTAGCAAATGCTTTGAACACAATAAAGAAGCTAAATTATTACTTATTTGATGCACATATTCAGGAAAACCTATGAGCATTATAGATTTATAGTAGTTATAAATCATGATTCTTTTTTGTTTTGATTCACATTTGATCCAGTGACTCCAAAATTATTATTTAAAATTTATTTTACATATATAATAGAAATGTACTGGTCGATGGGCCAGTTACCAGAATTATGTAATTTTCAGTTTGAATGGCCATGACCAGTGATCAGACGATCATATATAAACGATTCTGTACTGAGCACAGAAACGCTCTTTTATGGTGTTAAATTATCAATAATTACAGGCATTAAAAGCCTCTGATCTGCCTTTTTTGCCAAACTCTGGTCTCAAAACCACTCATTACACACGGTACATTACAATTACACCCATCTCAAAACACTCAAAGCACTAATTAGTCCTGCATGCTTGCAGCAGCTCAACCCGCGCAATCACAGGAAAAGGTCACTGTTTCTTTATATTCCTACAGGTGGCGCACTCTGAACTATTTATCCTCATCCCGTGTGGTAGTAGTAACTTATTTGCTAAGTTTATTTAGAAATAAAAATTACAGCAGATGACAGAAATACGTGCTGCTCAGTAACAATGTAGTTTTTTGTTTAAGTGTTAAACTCTTGTACTCAAAGTTACTTTGTATTGTTTAAATACTGCAAACTAACGTTATAAGCAATGGGCTAACCTTTTTTAAAGGTTTAAAATTGTAAGAAAAAAAATCAGGGACAAATGTAATATAGAATCAGGATATTTAGAAAATTGTGATACTTATAGAATCGCAATTTTAACCAAATCAGTACCAAGATAAAACCGTATCTCGGGGTGAGTGGTGATTCCCATGAATCCCAATGACTTGCTTCTTTTACTTAAAAAAGCAGTGTTATATACATGACATAATCTGCAATAAATAAATACATAGAAAATATATATAAAAAGTCTCAAAAATGCCGAAAAAGCAAAAATAAAAATTAATGAATAAGTAAATAGATGCAAGCAACAATGAGCGGGCCAAAGCACCTTGCACCATCGCCACCCAGGACAACCTGCGTGTTTTTTGAGCATGTTAAGACCTCCAAAAAGCCACTGCCGTCCAGGTACACCGCACAACTTGCACACTTCACACACTATGATGTAATAGGGCTGATGTCAGCTTGGCCCCTAAATATTTGTCATGTCAATAAAGCATAATTTAATCCTTTCAACCGCGCTTGTATGTGTGTATGACGTGTAGGTGTGTCAGTCTGTGTGTGATGAGTGAATGTGTGTGTTAGTATGTGTGTGAGAGAGATAGAGAATGAGTGTTACCTTTTGTGAGGTGTGTGTGTGGAATAGGGGGAATTTTATGTTAAGACCTGCAAAAAGTGGGTGTGTGTTTGTGTGAGACATTGTAGGTGTGTCAGTCTGTGCGTGAAAAGTAATGTGTTTGGGTGAGCGAGACATTTCCATAAATTAAGAGAAACATGTTCTATGTGTTACCGTCCTCACGATTGTACAAATACATGTATGTGTTTGTGTGTGTGTTGTGTGTGTTAGTGCCACGCCTGGGGCCCAGACTCTCAGGCATCCTAATGGCAGCAGATTCCAACATGTCTGCAAATTTCCATGAATTTTTGGACAGGTTAAGACCTCCAAAAAGCCCCAAATGCTGGGGGGGGGGGAAAGCTCTTCACACACTATGAATACATAGGGCTAATTTCATAGTGCCAAAAGGCATTCTTTTTAGCCGCCTAAAACAGCAAAGGGGTCCTGAGTGCCGTGGCTGCGTGACGCTTAAATCCGATTCCTACCTGTATTTGGACGCAATCCCTTTTGCTTTCTTGTTATCCAAAATACAGGTGCGAAGAAAAAAACCATGCCGGCTGCTTCCGTTGAACTTCGGTTTCATCTCAAATGACTTCCTGTTGTAGGCACAGGGCACTAGAAAGGGTTACAGTTATTGTACATGTTGTGTAGTGCACTTTGTAAGGGAGGAGGGACTAGTTTGGGATGTGACCCCTGAGACACGACTCCAGCCGCTGCGGAGAATAAACATTAGCCTTGTTCGAGTTTATTATATTATTATTGGAAAAGTCTGAAGATATAATTAGAGTTTAAAGTAGTTATTAAAAGGGGAAATATCCTTTAAACCTTTTTATTTACAAAATGGCGCCGACGATACAGACTCAGGCGCAGCGCGAGGACGGGCATCGGTACGACTGTTAGCATCTCTGCTAGGCTAAGCGTTAGCTTACGTTAAAGCGCGCTTTATTCTAATTAAAGGTTTTCTTTCCCCACATGTATTTTTTCAAACATGTAATTTGTTTTTGTTTTATTAGCTCGAGAATAATTCTAAATAATCAAATTATTTCATTGGAAATTAAAAAGAACTCACAAGTGTGCTAGCTAGCATAGCTTAACCGAAAACAGCAAGTTCAGCTCGTTTACACACCTTAGC
>QMIH01000151.1:270985-290985 GCA_003987875.1 Clarias batrachus | reverse complement strand
GAAGAGATCTTCGGCAGCGACGACGACAGCGAGGACGATGACGAGGGCGGAGCTCGGAGGAGGAGGAGGAGCGGGAGCGATGACGAGGATGCAGAGGAAGAGGGAGGGAGGGCGAGCGGGAGCGCCTCACCCGCCCATAGCAGCAGCGGCCAGTCGGAGGGAGGCGGAGAGCAGAGCGGCAGCGACAGGGGGTCCGACTCGAGCGACGGCAGCGACAGCGACTAAGAAAAACCACATCATGCGTGGAGCTCGCTCGTCCTCCATCGCTCTCGTCCTCCATCTCTGGTACTCTGTCGCCAATTTTAGGAAAAAGATGAACAAATACATACATTTATTTTGCAATTTTTGTTTGTTTTTTGTTGGTGTTTTTCTGCATTATTTTCTCCACATAGCTGTGGCTGAGAGACCTTGTATATTACCCATAATCCCTTCGATGCTACTCTGTCACATCAACAGATGTTGACGTTAAAATCAAACACGTTTCAAACACATGAAGATCTTTCTATTCTCTTCCTTCTCTTTTCCCTCACATCATCATAATTCTTTTTTTTTTTTCTTTTTTTTGTCAGAACGATCCGAAGGTCGTGTGTTCAATGTATGTATGGATTATTTTGTAGGTTTGTTTTAATAGTTGTGAAAAGTAAAGTCTTCTTATGTCATCATTTTGCTGTATAAACTCTGTAAATAAAGAACAACCGGTTCATTTGTTAAAAAAAAGTGATTCCCTTTATATGTTTATATGTCACTTATAAGTTGATGTCAAAAGTATGTAAAAGACACCCGAGTCTTGTATCTAGACAGGTTTGTCGGAGATCTCACTCCAAAATAAAAGCTGGAGGTTTTTCTTCAGAACAGACGAGGGCTTTGAAGCTGGTGAGGTAATGACGTTTATAGAAAGAGATACAGAGTCAGCCAAACAATGTATACACACTTCAGGAAAGGAAAAATAGTATGATGTATGTTATATTTATGTAATATTAATATTATAGCATTATAATGATCAATATTCAGTATTATAATATTCATACAAGTGTATTCGTTTTTTTTTTTTTTTTTTGGCTGACGGAAATTGATTGAAGTAGAATAACTATGCCACTACACATGCCTGATTATGTTTTATTTATTATTTAATAACACATTAAATGTAATGAGTATAGTCTACTTCAGTACTTTATTGTAAAACTTTCAATTTAACAAACCAGTTTACATTTTCAATATATTTTCTCGTCGGGTATTTATTTTAAAACCATACTTTTTTTTTTCTGCTGCAAGATAGTAATGAAATGAAAACCAACAGTATTTCCACACAAAAAAAATAATCAAGTAAGAAAAATGAAGATCAGCGATTATTTAAAAATTCCTTTCAAATATCTCTTTTAGCTGGAACTTGAATCAGGTCTAGTACCGTTTTCACACATGCCTTATTGTATTTTACAAATTTCAACAACAACAAAAAATTGAGAAAGGAAACACTTGATTCTTTTCCTCCCTGATCTGAGATCTGCTGTGAGTTTATTCCAGCATAAAGATGATCTTCAGGATGGATGGATGGAACACTGATCCTGTGTGACGTTTCAGCGAAAGAAGGACAACTTCTCTTTGAGCCACTCCTCAGAGAGATCGTCTGCGTTACGGATTTCGAAAATCTGCAAATGATTTTAAGGAAGTGTGTTATCAGCAATGAAAGGTCAAGGAGTCATGTAGTTAAATACAATATGGCTTCAATTTACTAGGTTTTTTTAACTATCATAGTATTTTAATTATGTGAAATTGGCACATGAAACTGGAAACAAATCCAAGACAAATAGTACGTGTGTAGGTTTCGTTACTATAAATCTGTTCACTCCTTTACCTTGGTGAGCTCGGCGGATTGGACCAGCCTGTTTTTACTGCCGGCGTACATCATCTGCTGCTCCGGCTTACAGCCTGTATAAAGAAAATGCAACGTTGTCATTTTGTCTTCATTAACCACTTCATTCTTCCTTTTCCTCATTCTAGCTTCCTTGTTGGGTTATAACTCCGCCCTTAAGTACAGCCAAGAGCTGCGATTGGACAGTGACTGTACACTTCTACTGTAGATCTCACTGAGATTAACAATTTTCACTGCATGTCATGGGCTCAACTCAACATGAGGTCAGATATTTTGGGTCGTTTACAAAACGCACACACACATCCTACACAAACAATGACCAGCTCCAGTACTCTGTCCCACACTGAGCAACATCATTTTGGAGGAACACACCGGGTGTGCTGCACCCGGGTGGCGATGGCACAGGTGCTTGGGCCCGCTCATCGTTGCTTGCAAGTATATTTTAAATAGTTTTCATTGATCTGTTCACCACAATGTAATTCATAAAATTCTTTTTATTTTGTTTTGCAAGTAGTAGTTCACAAGCCTTTTCCCACAGGGCTCACGTCTCACAACTTGGAAGTAGAACCGTCGCACGAGTGATTATAAGAACACAATTTAAAGAGTTATAAATTAAAAGTATGTACATTCTTAGAAATTTTAATTTTGACTTTAACATCCCTTGAATCCACTGTATGTAGAATATATCACAAAATTCTGGATGAACTAAATCTTTTTATATGATTTTGTGATACATGATTTTATATGATTTTATATGATTTTTGTTAAGGTTTTGTGGTTTTGATTGGTAAATAAGCACCGGTTGTGGCCGTACAGGAGCTTGCAATATTCAATAAGGACATTAACTGTATATGCACACGGTTTATACTAATATAAATAATTTATCATCTTTACTTATTCATTATATTTAATGACGTATGTAATACAAAATCCCAAGCTAGCTGATTAGCCACTTAGCTCCATAGCATGCTAGTTAGAGAAGCTATCCTAAAATGAAATGTTGGCAAAAAAAACAACAAAACATAATAATAAAACACATTAACCAGGAATGAAAGAGGTCTTGGAGAGGCCCGAAGAGCCGAACTCACCCACAGGACTGCAGAAAATGAAACACAGCGGGTAGGAGACTCGGCCGTCTGAGTGTGTGAGCTTGTAGCTGTACACGATGTACGTGTGCTTCAGTTAAGTGGATTAATGATATATGAGGTTTGAAAATTCATTGAGATTTTCAGTTCCATACTTGTTAAATACACAAGTTTTCACAAAAAAACAAAAAACAAACAAACAAAAAAAACATTCTGGTCGCTCTGAAAACCACCAGTGCCTGATGTAAAGGTTTTAATGGACATGATATAAGTGTATTAGATGTGATGTACTGTACTGCCGGCCCAAACTGAATCAAGGATAATTCAAATGATTATTAAATATCTATTGTTATCACTTCTTCTACTGAGCGTATAGTAGCACTGCGCTAATAGTAGCTAGCTTAAGATGGCATCCAACACAGCAGGAATTTTAGTTTATCAGAATGTTGTAGTGGTGTTAATTCAGAAACATCAAATACATTGGGACAGCTTCAGTTTTGGGTTGTTTTTGAAAGTTCGAATGACTTTGACTACATGATGATAGTATAACGTTAACAAATGCCACCTAAAAAAAAAACTTATTAATAAAATATTAATAAAATTTTACTACAGGACTCAAGCTCTTCCGATAGGATTTCTAAACCCTGTTTAATTCTAAACACACGGGAGCATGGATCCGGTCGGATGTTGGATAAATGTGTGTTAATCGCCATAAATGCTCCAAGTAAAGGTTACAATTCGTTGTTTCAAGGTTGTATTTGTGATGTTGTGTTTGGGTCGTTCATTTAATGTTATATCAAAGTCATTTGATCAGAAATCATTCTAACTTTCAAAAACAACATTGTCCCGAGAGTGGACGTGATCGCGATATCAATACAACTACATTACAACGTTCTGTACAACTCGAGCTCTAAACCGTCGACCCTGTATCATACACACAAGTTTTCTTTAATCGATAAGGATATCGGGGCTGGCGCTCAGGAAGCTCTTCCCTCAGATTGTCCAGGGAAATGTCCTGCAACATAAACGTCACGTTTAAACACAGAACCTTATGTTTGTCTGTTTGTTTAACAGTTCAGTAGTTAGTAATTATATTAATATATTATTATATTAACGAGCATTCAGGTACCCACATCGTACTCCTCTTCTAATATGACAAGCTGCTTCTCCATATCGATTTTCACTGAAATAAAAAAAACATAAAAAATAAATAATATGTAATAATAATTATGAAAAATTTAATATTATAAAGATTTAGCGATTTAGTGTCTGCTAATTTAGAATAAATGAATCATGCTGGAACATGAAGTGAAACCACCTGAGTCATGTGTTGAAAAAAATGTCAGTGGTGAAAATTCATTATGAAAAGATTACAGAAAAGTAAATGAATTATGATTCTATTTTTACCATTTTTTTTTTTTTTTACAAATTATGTTTGAAGCAAAAAACAGAATAGAATTCTGAAAAGTTACATGCAAAAATGTTTTAAATATGGAAAAAAAAATTGTAAAAGGAAATAAATAATAATAATAAATATATATTTTAAGAAATTGTAAGTGTGTGCGTGGGGCGAGTGGTCTAAAAGCCATGAGTAAATTCATACAACATTTCTATAGCGGGAAACATGATGCATAAAAAAATAAACATAAAAATAAAAATGACAGTTAAAATTCAAAAATTGAAAATGAATATCATTTTTTTTCCTTGACTCCTTAAAGGTAACACTCACTCAGAATGGCGGCGTTGGTGGTCTCCTTCCGAAAACGGAACTTCTTCAGTTTCTCCTTCAGACTCGGGTCCACCTCACACACGACCAGCGAGCTCGACTGAAATACACCAACGTTTGCTTTCATTTATTATCACAATGACATTTCATTTGTTCCTTACTAGCTTCTTTGTTTATTCTGTTTCTTTTATGTTGAAATTCTGGATTCTGATTGGTTAGAACGATCAAATTCAGATTTGTTTCTATGGCAAACACTAAAATGTTATGTAGCGAAGACATGTAATCACTGAAATGATGACGTTGTTTAATTAAGGACGTCATCTCCAGCTTCAGCGGTGAAGCTGTAGCTTTAAAAGGATGTGTACACACTTTACTGTTTCTTCGGAAAATGACAAGCTTCGTGAGAAAAAACGTTTTATTACATGAGAGAAAAAAATGGACAGAATGACTGTTTACAACTGTTGTGACGAAAGTAACTTATTTTTTAAATTGTAACTAAAAAAAAAAAAACCTGATGCATCAGGGTTTGATAAATTAAAATTTTTTAATGTTGGAAAAAAAAAAACTGTGCTATAAGCCGAATAAAACATGTCGATGTTAATTACATGTTGTTGATTATTTCTCTATAACAGCGCAACCCTGAGTGTGTTATTAATTACATGATGCATACATTAAGGGTTATTCGTTGCATTACATTTGGCATGAAACTTAAGAACCCTGCTAAAGGAGGAACCAAAAAATATAACATGGACTTGTTTAGTTTAGCTACGAAGCTAAGAAGTCATGGATGCTTTTAGCTTTATGATCGTCAATACAATTCCACTAAATCAGATTTCTCTAAATTAGAAATTAAATTCCATATCAGAAAATTTTATGACAATGGAGTGTTTTTTTCCCGATTGAATAAAATATATGTTGTTTAGTATATGAATGTTTTTAAAATGATGTATTGAACATGAAATGTAGAAACTTTGAATGTGTTTTATCTGAAATAATTTCAGTATCAGAAGAAGGGCCTCTTCATGAAGTTGAGTAAAAACACCCCCATGCACTCTGCTGCCTGAGACAGGAAGTGTTATGACACACACACACACACACGCACACACACACACACCCACACAGTCACACAAACTGACTTCCTGTAGTGCTGACAACAAAAAAATTAATGAAATAAGTTAATAAATACATACAGAAGTAGCATTAAGAGGACCAGACACACTACAGACACTTACTGTGTTTGTGTTTCTTCAGCAGATGCACCATGGAACATCTGGAAACAGTGTAAAAGTGAAAGTGTAGAAAGTGTAGAAAGTTTCCTACCATGGTTGCAGCGCGCGTCCCGGACTAAGACAGTTCCTGGTTTAGAAGCAGGCTTGTGACAGGATGCTGCTGACATCCTCGCAGTGCTCAGAGGGCGTGAACAATCACGCAAGAAGAACCGGAGACAATCCTGGACCCGCTCGCTGCTCCCTGCGTTCTGCCATCACGATCCGTATTTGGGGATCGGGAGCGCTTGTAAACAAACAAACACTAATACATTATTCTTACTATTCTTACCTACTATATATTGTTAATAGATGATTAAACATCATTTGAGTCATTGGTACACGAATACACTGAAGGACTCAGTTGTACGAACATCTAGAGACAGTTCATTCCACCACAGTCTAGATGAATGTCTTCCATGATCTCTGAGAGATGGTGGGACCAGCCGTGCAGTGCTGGAGGATCGGAGGGAGCGTGATGCGGTGCGTGATGTGATAAGAGTGGAGATGTAGGTGGGTGCCGGGCCGTTTTGGACTTAGTAGGCAAGCATCAGCGTTTGTGAGAGAAGGAAACCTTGGGAAGGTTGAAAACAAGACGATCCGCTGCAGAGGACGGATGATGGACAGAGGCAGAACTGCCAGGAGTGAGGTGCAGGAGTCTAGTCTTGAAATAACAAGGGACTGATCAGGCACATGAGTATCCTGTGTAGAAAGAAACGGGTGATTTCTTCTGGTGTTGTAAAAAAGAAATCAACAAGAGCGAGTGAGGTTAGCAATGTGTTACCAGAGTTTACCATTATTGTGACTGCTACTATTTTCCCATGTGGCATCGTCATCAGCAGTCAGAGAGGATGGAACCTGAGGAGCCGGTAGGTTGAGTAATGAAGAGGAGATATTGAAGAGTTTGCAAGGTAATGTGAATATAAATGCAACACATCTAGTGAGGAGATTCTGTAAATGAATAAGGTACAAACATGATGCATAATTCACAATCATGTGTACTACAAACGTTAACACACTACAGCCTCACTCTCTCTCACACACACACACACACACACACACACACACACACACACACACACACACACACACACACACACATACACACACACACACACATACTCTACACTCTCTACACGTGACAAACCCACAAATCATATATACTACCAACAAACACTAAAACTTTCTTTTCATACACACACACTCAAATCAAATCAGGTGTACTACAACCATTAACACACACAATACAGAATATATACTGTACACTACTCTCTCTATCTCTTTTACAGACACACACCTTATTACACACACTCTAGACAGTAACAGCATCTCATATACATACACACTGTGTGTGTGTGTCTCTCTCTCTCTCTCATAGACACACATTCTATTACACACACTCTATTACACACTCTAGACACCTAAACACACCATATACATACACAGAACTCTCGCTCTCTTTCAGACACACCTTATTACACACATACACACACTCTAGGCAGTAACACAGTTTCATGTTCTGTACATACATACTACTCTCTCTCTCACACACACATAGACACAAACACACAGACACATGCACAATCTCTATTACACACACATACAGTATACACACTCTAGATAGTAAGACAGTCTCACGTACATACACACTGCTCTCTGCTCTCAGTAGGTGGGACAGTGTGTCGGGGTCGGGGAGGCAGTTGAAGTTGGGGATGATTTTATTGAATTTGATGAAGAATTCAGTGTGAATGTGGTGATATTTTGGGCATTCAGTGAGGAAGTGCAGCTCTGTCTCGATGTTGTTGACTGTGCACCGCTGGCACAGTCTCTTCTCTCGGGGCAGTAGGTCTGTCTGTGTCGCTGAGTCTAAACTTTGTCAGGGTGTTTCTTAGCTTTGGGTCAGACACCATCCTCAGATAGTCTACCACGCTGTTCATGGCCAGGTAACACGGCATCTTACTCTGCAGTTTAGTTTGGGTTTCCCAACTGTTTCTTTTTAGTGTTTGCGTAATTTGGTTTATTCCAATTGTCTTTGCTAATTTTGTGAATCCTTTCCTGAGTCTTTATTATGTTAGTGCATGACCGTTGTGTTGTCGGGCAGTGACTCAGGACCAGTTGGATGAGGGGACTGATGGTGTCTTTGCTCATCTCTTGGCACTGCAGAGCTTTATAATGGTGTAGGCGTGGCTCGCTCTCTTTTAAGTGTTTCCAAAATTTAACCCTTTTTTTGTACTTTTATCAGTAACATATATCGGCCTAATTCTACCCTGCATGCATTATTCATGGTGTTTCGGTGCACCTTTAAAATCATTTTGCACAACTCTGCATGCAAGGTCTCAATTGGTTGTTTGTCCCATTTTTCGAGTTGCTGGTGTGTGAGCGAGCTCCACACTTCACTGCCATACAGGGCGATGGGTTCAATTACTGATTCAAATATTTTGAGTCAAATTCTAATTGGAATTTCCACAAATGTTTGTCTTTTAATGGCACAGAAGGCTCTGCATGGTTTTTTCTCTCAGTTCATTCACTGCGAGGTTGAAGTTTCCTGTGAAGCTCATTGTTAGTCCTCTAGCTCCTCTCTCTCTCTCACCCAATCATATGTACTACCAACAAACACTAACACTCTTTCCTTTTACACACAACTACAAACATTGACACACACTATAGACAATAACTCATACTGTATACATACACCCATACACACAGTTCTCTCTCTCACTCACAGACACACATTCTTTTCCTCACATACATACACCCCACACAGTAACACACACACACACACTCATGTACATACACACTTGTTTTTGTGATATTTATTATTGAATATAGTAATAAACCTGCAGAATGAGGACATCCCCCTCCTCCTGTGTTTAAGAGGTCTCAGTTTTCAGAGGACATTTTCATTGATACATCAAGGCGTTTCAACACACACACACACGCGCGCACACACTTTTCAGGGGAGCGACTCTCCTCCTCCGCGATGCCGGGATTCGGAGCAGTGAATAGCGGCGCTTTAACGCACACACACAGAGACACACACACACCCACCCGTGCTCACTCACTCATACACACACACACATTCATGCACATAGAGACTGAGCGCTGAGGATGGAAACTGTGTGTGAGTAAATCAGGGAGCAACACACACACATACACAGACACACACGGGGAGCACGGAGGAGATTTAAACCACTCTGCAGAAGCCTGGATGCTAAAAGCGAGGCCTCGGCTCAAGAGGCTAACACACAGCTGCTAGCATAGCGTAGCCTAGCTTAGCTTAGCCTAGCCTCTCCTGGAGCCACGGTTGGATTTCTCTCTTCACCGGTAAACAATATTTTTTGTTATTTTTCTTCCTACTATTATTGTGAAATGTTTAATATCACCCTGATTCGGTTTGTGTAAAGTGTTTGCAGTCTGTTTAGCTACCCTAGCATGGTAACGCTAGGTAACTGAATAACGTTTAGCATTAGCCTAGCTTAGACGAGATGACGAGTATTTCTGAATGCATTCTTTATAATTTTTAGCTTTTCATTATTTTTCGCTCTCTCTTTAACACGAATATAACGTCGAGGATGATTTTCCGCGGTTTATTCTGCAGCGGTGATTAGCGCGACGCGGGCCGTTAGCTCAGGATGCTAGCTTGATAGCAAAAACGAACGGAACGTAAAATCGAAATTAAATTGCCGTCATTATTTGATCATCAGGAGCTTAAAATGCGTTTCCTCGTAATAGAATGAAAAGGAATTAATAAATAATTTTACGAAATTATTTAGTGATGAACGTAAAACGCAGATTTTTTAGCACATTTGTTGATAATAGGTGCTAATGCTAGTTTGTTAGCTAGCTAACAGTCTAAGGCGTTCGGTCTCCTTGGCAGCGGCTAGTGTTAGCCAATTAGCATGAAACTTGTAGCTGATTTTTTTTGTGTGTGTTTGGACACAACTTGGCTAAGGATAAGATCTGAACATTTTTTACTATTATATTTTTAGCTGCTTACGATTTTATGCTTTAAAGCAAATTTGCAAATTTTGAAGAAAAAAAAAATGCCGCTGTATATAAGTTAGCATGTTAGCTTGTGAGTGTTTATACGCATGTAAGGATGGTTTGGGGTTTAATGCTGCACTTGAAGTAACACAAAAATGGAAACATTCACACTTTTATGCATTTGAGACTTATTGGTATTATTACTTATTTACAGTTCGATTATATTTATAGTAAAGTAGCTAATGCTGAGTAAAAGGGAGGGGTGTCCTGGAGAAATGTCAAAGAAAAAAAAAACATTGTTGTTGGATGAATGGAGCCCTGCCCTCTACAAAAATCCACACACACACACACACACACTGCAACATTCCATGCAAAACGCTCTGAAATCACTAATCGAATATATATATATAAAAAAAAAAAACTCAACTTGTCATCTTTTTTTCCTTTTTTCCAGTTATCAAACATACAAAAAGTTCTGCATGATACGTTTTATCCCACGTGAAGTAGTTTTGCGCACACATTGTTACGTTTGATCTTTCAGCTTTGCTTCCTCTTAATCATGCTAGTCAGCGTTTCTCACGTAGTTGCGGTGGTGGCCTGCGGAACGGGCCGCGTTCCCCACCAGCGCATGAGTGGTCTACTACGTACGACAAACAAGAAATACACGTGAACAACAAACATACAACGTTTTGATTTGTCTGGTATTTCTGTTCATTTCACATTTCGTAAATCGAACCAACAAACCCTCCGCCTCGTCTGCACATATGTGAAGAGTACCGTCTGTATGCGGCTTCTAACGTGAGTTTGTGACTTTGTAGTGCACGTGTTTTGAAGCAAAGTTGTGCCGTTTTAACCAACTGTTCAAACGACTGAGAGAAAAAAAAAAAAGAGTAACATGGTCAAAGAAATATTACAGATTTATTAAGGTCACGTGTTTGTATGGTTGTTTGTTTGTGACCAAATAATAGTATGTGCATTTTCTTGAGTTCTACGTGAGGTCTAAATGTTTGCGACATCATTCTCTTACTCTCGTAGCAGTAAAATTTACACGTTTTTAAAGTAATGATAACTTTGTTTCTACATGATGTGTCAGAAAAACAGTAATCATTGGCCAAGGCTGTGTTGCTGTTAGAGAACCATGCCGCTTAAGTTTTAAGAGTTAATCTTCCTGGGTTTATTTATTTATTTTTTAGGCTGATCCCGTTCACCATGTTCACTATCTGTAGTCATTACGTCCATCTTATTCTTTTTATGTCAGATGGCATCTGCTACATTTACTGCCTCTCAGTACACCGCTCTCGCGGTAGCAGAATAAACCAGTACTTTAGCAGTAGCGTGAGAGGGAACGTCGTCCTCCAAGACAGATTTGTAAAAAGGGTGGGCAGATATATTTGAGCATCCGTCAATATACTTCAGCAGTACACCCAAGGTATACTGTGTGTGTGTGTGTGTGTGTGTGTGTGTGTGAGAAACGCTGCCTGTACACACAAATGCCCTGTGGAAAGATTTATCATCAAGCAATAAAATGAATGTGTTCCTCCGTGTGATCTATATTATATATATATATATATATTTTTTCCTCTACTCCTCAAACAAGAAAAAAAGGCTTTGGTTTCATTAGTTGCTAATGGCACCATTGTACAAGGGTAAAAAAAAAAAAAAAAGTCTTGTAAAAAATTTTGTATTTGTAATATAATTTAAAACGCTCTAAGGAAAGGGCCCAGACGTAATGTTTTTTTTTATGGCATAATCATCATGTTTTCCTTACTTTTGAATTTTCTTTACAGGAAAAACAACTTTTCATTTGTTTTTAAAGGTTTTACCACATAAAGGGCAAAAATAGGGAAATATATAAATGAATAAAATGAACTTTTTAGGCCGTGTGGCGATGCACGAATAACAATACATGAGAGAAATCGCTGAACTTCTTTTCGTGTTGCATCTTCAGCGTTCCACTGTTAGTCACATCAAAATCGAAACTACATTATGGACCTGTGCAGTTATTTCATCGCTAAAATCTGCAATTTATCACGGGTAATACGCATCGTCGGGATTTGATGTAGAGTTTGTAATTTAAGTATTTGGTTATTTCTTCAAATACGTTTGAGTTGGTAGATAAACTGTGACAGACGTAATCATTTGTGTCGTTATTTGCTGTTAGCCTGGATAAATATGTTCAAATATAAAATAGTACGTTTAATCATAATCTAAATAATTGCAGCTCTAGATAAAAGTAAGATTTCTATACAGCAAGTTGTCAAGGTAATACAGTGTTGATTTTTGTTTTTTCTTTATTTATTTATTTTTTTTGTGTGTGTGTAAAAGTAACAATACATTTTGCATCCATGAGCTGTTCCCAAAGGTAAAGAAAATTATCTTGCACATGTATATTTAAAATGTTTTATTTTACAAAAGTTACAAAATAAACAAAGTTAAGGATAAATTTAAAATAAAATACTGACCCCAACATTAAAATGAATACACAGGTGTTTGTTTTTATTTGTTTTTATTATTATTATTATTATTATTATTAATATGAATTATTTTTAACTGGATTGGTATCAGATCGGTGCAGTCTGTACTTCAAAGCATAAAGTAAGCTTGTATGAATTATGTGAAGAGGGAAAAAAAAATCCAATATACATTTAATTTTTTTATTATAAATTTAATTTATTAATTTATTGTTTCTCCCCTTTGTAAAAAATGAAATAATATTCTGTGCTTTTATGTTCTTTACACTATAATGAACAATACAGTTGTAGAACACTGTAATTATTTTGTAAGAAGCAATGGATCGTAAAAAAGTGCTCTCCCAAACAAATGTGAAAACTCTGCACTGTGGATTGAGAGTGAAGGTGTAAAAAAAAAAAAAATGCAGGATGCCCCAAACCTCTCCCCCTCCCCGCACCCCCACAAAACAAAAGTTTATATTTACCTACCGACGTCTTTATAACTAAAAGGAGGCCCAGTGTGAGATTTCTGCTCTTGAAAGGAAACTTGACGCTGGATGCATCTGAGCAAACGTAGAGGGGGGAAAAAACACAAACCCATCTGTTTTTTTGTCTTTTTTTTTTTTTTTTCTTCCCTGAAGTGTAAGTGATACATGGGCAAATTTCTCATGTTCTTCCTTTTCTGAAGCTTATCTGGGGTTTTTAAATGCACGGCATCTGGGGAAACCAGTTCCAAGGCCCTGTTCTGAGCTTCTGGCAAATAACCGCCTGTTTTATGGAATTCAGGGCAAAATGACACACGAGCGAGTGTGTATCGGTCCTGAGTGCTTCTTGTTTGGCAGCTGGTTTAAAAAAAACAACCAAAAAAAAAGAAACTTTACACAATGGAAAGTGTGTATTCTGCAGGTTTAATTTGAGCTAACACAAGACTCTTAGTAACACTTATCATGTGAGTTAACATTTTCTAAAACTGTGATTCAGCCTCGTTTGAACTAGCCGTGTGATTCAGTTCAGTTCGACCCGCCTCCCCTTCAGTTCTCGCCTCGCGATCTGATCGGCTAAATGTTAAATACAACCAACACGCTATTGCTAAGTATTTAAATTAGTTTGTGAAGTTTTATCTAGCGCTCCTTTAAGGAAGTCGAGAGTTAAACTAGTTCATTTTCTTTATATCAGCACTTGCGCAAGACCGTGTCAGTGATGAAACCCTGACAGAAAGTTAGTCATGGTTTCAGCCCGTTCCCAGTTTGTTGTGCTAATCCTGAACCGAGAGTTGCTGTCGTCTGCACTGAGGCGATCCGTCTGCTCGGTCAAGCCGATTAAGTACCCCAGTAAGCCGATGTGTAAGAGTGATGACGACGATAGTAACGAAGACTGAAAGATGTTACTGCAGTTCTGCCCGATCTCTTCTGAGAAAAGAACAAGTGTTGAGGTTGAAGTCCATGTGACCATCAGACCCTCAGCAGATTGCTGTGGAACTAAAAAAAAAAAATGCAGCTCAGGGTTTTGATCTCGAGCCCGAGTTCCTGTCTGTCTGAGATCTGGTTTCCTCTCAGCAGCCAAAAACAATGTCGTGACAAATCATTCTGCGTGCCCCCAAACTGTCATGACTCCTTTGGGTACAGCTTCTATAAGTTCAGTTAATATTGCCTTAAATGTATTTTGGTTTGTTTGATTTCCCCAGCTTTGATGTATCAGAAATAATACAAATTACTAATCTTTTTTTTTTTCCCCTTGTTTGTGTTCTGGTTCTCTGCAGCGTCTTCTGCCACTCGTGGTGGAAAAAATTTCCTGAGGGACTATAGTAGGATTCCTTCACTTGCTCTCTGTGCTGACCTCTGACCCCTCAGCACCCCTTCCATGCGCCGCTGGCTCATCCTTCGGTCCAGAACCATGTGAAGTTTTTCTAACGCACCTCCTGAGCGGACTGTAAGACTGTTACAGTAATACCCCCCCCCCTCCCCGACCCTCTGGCGGGGGCAACTCGAACATTGTCCCCGTTCCCAATCCCCATACACTAAAGGCCACAACCCTCGTGTTGAAACCCTCGCCTCGAGAGGACTCGGTCAGGGTTCGCCATGATGTTCCGGGACCAGGTGGGGATTTTAACGGACTGGTTTAAGGGCTGGAACGAATGCGAACAGACGGTGGCGCTGTTGTCGCTGCTCAAGAGGGTTTCGAGGACCCAAGCGCGATTCCTTCACATCTGCCTGGAGCACTCGCTAGCCGACTGCACCGAGATACACTTACTGGAGGCGGAGGCCAACAATGCAGGTACGTTACTGAACGTTAGGATGTTAGAATCACGCGTCCCTCATTGAGACCTTCTCTGTAACCGTCCCCCTCCCCCCCTCTCTCTCTCTCTCTCTCTCTGTTTCTCTCCGTCTCTCCAGCCATAGTCAGTCAGTGGCAGCAGGAGCCCAAAGAGAAGGCTGTGTCACTGCTGCTCTCACATCTCCCCCTGCTGCAGCCGCGTAACAGCGAGGCCAAATGCGAGTACATGAAGCTGCTACAGCAGGTGCTGAGCCACACCATCGAGAGCAGCCTGTTCGTAGAGGAGAGTCGCCAGCTCCTCTCCTACGCCCTCATCCACCCGGCCACCACCCTCGACGACCGCAACAACCTCGCTCTGTGGCTCAACCACCTCGAGGAGCACCTGTCTGCCCGTCCGCCACCCAGACCATACCATCACCACCACCACCACCACCACCATCACGCCCGACAGGGTTCAGATGAATGGACGGGTCCGACCGAGTCTCTGGATGTCGCACATGCCTGGCACGATAAACCGCCGACCACGTGTAGCTCGCCTGCCGGCCAGAACGGGCACATTGCTTTTCCCAGCCCAGGTGGAGTGCCGTCTCCGATCAACAGCATCAGCACAGGCGAGTTGTGGGGGCTGGGGGGGAAAAAAAAAATCATGATGGGATCCATAGGTTTAAAACTAGTGAAAGAAAAGTGCAAATGGCATCATTGTCTAGTGAAAAAAAAAAGGATATTATATTATGGGAAGGATATTATTAGAAGTTTTCAAAGTGTGTAATCATGTGTCGGTTGTTTGCAAAGTGTTTAATCGTGGCTAGTTTGGGTGTGGACCAGTAGATTGGGACTTTTATGCTTGGACTTGGAAGCGTCCAAGCGCTGGTTAGTAGATTGGGACTTGTGTAGTACCTCGTCAGTAGTTCGGGAAGTTTAACATCTTTTGCCAGATGACACTTTGGGAAGCGTCCAATCGCACGTCGGTAGTTCCAGAACTGCCCAAGCTACTGACGCACTACCATACAAGTCCCAATCTACTAACCAGCGCTTGGATGATTCCAAAAGTACTAACGCACGATTGCTTGTCAGTAGTTTTCGAGGTGTGCAGTACCATGTCAAAAGTCTGGGGAGAACGCAGGCGCGCGGCAGTAATAGTTTGGATTTGGTAAAGGTACACGATGCGTATACCTGGTAAGTGTGATAACTCTTTGTTTTTTTTTGGGTGTCCCTTAGGACTCTCTGGTCAACCCAGTTCAGTAGGGCGCACGATGTCTCTCGTTCCTGCCAATCAGCCGGGCTGCAGCTCTGATTGGCTTGGCCAGGACGAAGTGGGTGGGCGCCAGGGTGCAACGGGGGCGGAGCATGCACCACTGTCTCCACAGGGCAGTGTAGCTTCATCAGGCAGCGAGCAAACAGAGGATCAAAGCAACATACGGAACACGTTCCAGGAAGACGGCAGCGGCATGAAAGGTATGAAAGGTGAAGATTTTGTTCCGGAAACAGAAGTAATAATTTTACTGCTGCATTTTTCTTATTTAACGTGAAATCTAACTTTTCATGCCGGTGCGTGTGTCCGTGTCCTAGATGTGCCAACGTGGCTAAAGAGTCTCCGTCTGCACAAGTATGCATCCCTATTCTCCCAGATGAGTTATGAGGAGATGATGGTCCTTACTGAGCAGCATCTGGAGTCACAGGTCAGAGTTTTGCTTGTTTCTTTTAGTGAATGTGTGGATTATTATTTTTAATTAACTCCGCACAGACTTGGTCTTGAATGTTATTTTCCTGATCACGTCAGTAGTGGTCCAGGTTTCAGGAGTTTTACTCTTCTGTTGTTGGTTTCATTTTACAGAACGTGACCAAAGGCGCTCGGCACAAGATCGCGCTGAGCATCCAGAAGCTGAGGGAGCGACAGAGCGTCCTCAAGTCACTCGAAAAGGTGAGCATTGCGAAATGATATCGTGCGTTATCAATCAAGTTTTCCTTTGAAATCGCTCATGCGTCTGTATTTTAACGATCGTGATCTGCTGCAGGACATCCTCGAAGGCGGGAACGTCCGGAACGCCCTGCAGGAGCTTCAGCAGATCATCATTACGCCCATCAAAGCCTATACCCCGCCCACTGCCGCCCAGAGAGAGGTGGAGCCTGGAGCCACACCCACCGACAAGACGGCCAATCCCGCGGAAGAGAAAGACACGTCTGTAGAAGGCTTTCAGAGTCACAATCCTCCGCCCTGTGACGGGGAGACTTCGGCCACGCCCATCTCCGACGGAGACATTCCCGGGCAGTTTACGCGCGTGATGGGGAAAGGTGACGTCTCAGAGCGGAGCAGCTTCAGTACAAATCCTCTGTGTATGAAAACGTACAGGTTCTGAATGTGGCGTGTGTGTGTGTGTGTTTCAGTGTGTACGCAGCTGCTGGTGTCGCGGCCGGACGAGGAGAACATCAGCTGCTACCTGCAGCTCATTGAGAAGTGTTCGACACATGAGGTGAGGCTCTGTAGAGAACGTTAACCAAAAATGATAATATAATATCATATTTCTTTATCATTTTTCATTGTACTCAAGTATTTTTTCTAATACATTTAGGAAATTAATTAATAAAAAAAGTACATTTTATTAAGTGGTTATCTCTCTATCTATTTATCAATTTCTCCTTCTATATTTATTTCATTTGACATTCTTGTTTTTACTATGAACTACAAATTACAAATTATTTATTTAAAAATTATTTATTAGACTGACTTATCTTCAGTGTGGTTAGTTGTTTGTGTGGATAGATAAATATTTAATTTTAATATATAAACTTTTTTTAAGAATTAGAAAATGTAGGCTAATCTATACATATAAAAAAACTGTAAAGTTGGCACGTCTGTACATTTGAAGATATTTGTGAAAAAATAATTTGTGGGGACGTAAGATGAGTCACATCGACATGGTTTAGGGATTTTTGTCTGTCCGTTTGTGCCGCATCGCTTAAAAAAAAAAAAAAAAACTACTGAATGAATTTTAATGTGGTTTTCACAGACGTATTTGGCCAAGCTTGAGGTAAAATACAGGCTTTGTTTCATCACCATCGACCCGCAGGAAGAGAAGATATGCTACTTTAAAATTTAAGTGGAAAAGGCCTTATATCATAAATATCGACCTTGAAAAAAAAATCATTAGTTCATCTCAAAATTCAACAGATGGCGCTATACATTATTTAATACACACTTATGAGTGTGCAATTGAAATCTACACAATCGCACCTTCATTCCGCGCACTTCACAGTAACATGTAAATATTTTACTTCATTCCAAAATTCAACAGGTGGCGCTGTTTTTTAAAATTTATTATCAATAATAATTTTATTTTTTAAATGCGCTTGCAGTTAAATTCCATGCAAACGAAGTTTTTAAATAATTTAACAGCTATAATCAGTAGGGATGCTCCGATCGATGGGTCGCCGATCATAATCGGCCGATAATAGTTTTGGGAAGTTTGATCGGCGGTCTCTATAATGGCCGATTATAGAAAAGCTGATCAGTTGACGTAAAACTCGCGGGACATTTGTTTGCGCGCTGCTAAAATGGCTTCACCGGTCTGGCGATTCTGCGTGTTGTGTGAAAAAGGAAGACGATCAGTTTTCAAAGTTGGCTCGCGATAAGAGAGCGGGAGAGCTCAGCAACTCGCACGCCGCCGCTCACTCAGCGGTCGCGAATTCTCCTGCCTCACCTACAGGAAAATTAAACATGTTTTTAGTATTTAATATTTATTTAATATTAAACAATTTTTAAATCATGTTTTTAAACATGTAAAATTACACGCGTTTAAGATCGGTGATCGGCCCCAAAAATCCTGATCGGAGCACGGCTAATAATTAGACTTTTGTTCCTAGTTTTTGTTAACTTTTTGGGGGAAATAAAATCACAATTCATAAAATTTTAAATATTTGTAGAGATAATGGTTAAAATATTTTTTGTTTAAGTATTAAAAAAGTATTAAAAGTTGTTTAATTTTTTTGTAATTTGAAGGAAGTTTTTTTTTTCTATTTCCTGTTTAATCTTTGCCATTAACAATGCTTTTAAAAATGTAAAAAAATAAACTGAAATAATACTTACTTACTGAAATAATAATTTCTATTACTTTTATTATTTTAGTTTTTTTTAGCTATGAATATCAGTGTATTTTATTAGTGTAGTTCTATGCTTTAAAAGCAAACTATGCCTTTTCTAAACATTTAGTAAAGCCTGGTGTGTTTGTGTGTGAGAGAGAATTATTTTAAAACAGCTTCACGCACACACACACACACACACACACACACACACACACACACACACACACACACAATGATCTTCATGTTGTTATTAATATCATGACCACTGCAAAATATCCTCATGGTCTATTCAGGAGATGGAAATCCCAAATATGGAGCAGACATGCCCTTAACGCCCCTCATAATTGTGTGTGTGTGTGGTTTTTAGGCGTTCACGGAAACTCAGAAGAAGCGCTTGGCGTCTTGGAAGCAGCAGGTGCTGAAGCTGCTCCGCCTTTTCCCACGGAAAGCCATGCTGGACATGCCCGTGTACCGACAGAAAGGGTTTGTCTCGTTCACTCGCTCCCTCCCTCCCTCCCTCCCTCCCTCTCTCCTCATCCTCGTGCACTTGTTCCGTCTCAGCGTGTTCACTGTGAATCTGAAACCTTTTGATTTTCTTTTTTGTGTGTGTAGGTGGGCGTATGGTTCGAACTCTTTGCCCACAGCGGGCTCTGTGGGTGGAAGCGTGTCTCGGCGAGGACAGAGACAGTTCCAGCTGCCCCCACGCGGTGCCGCGCTCCCCAGCCGCATGAGCATCATCACACACTCTCCACGACACACACTCGCCAACCAGCCGGCTCTCAGTGCACAGGGCAGACAGGTCAGTGTGTATGTGAGAGAGAGAGAGAGAGAGAGCGATATTTGAGACCCTGAGCCAGACTGTTTATCATCGTGATGGTGTGTGTGTGTGTGTGTGTGTGTGTGTGTGTGTTTTAGAACCTGTGGTTTGGGAATCCTGGAGGGAGTAACAGCATGCCGAGTCAGAGCCGGAGCTCCGTGCAGAGAACACACTCGCTCCCTGTACACACCTCTCCGCAAACCATGCTCCTGTTTCAGCAGCCAGGTACACACTCGCACGTTCTGTGTACACACGCTCACAATCACACTTAAAACACTTGCTCCTTCTTTCGCACACTTTTTCTTTTCTTTTTAAGTGCCCAAGCATTATTACATCATGGCTATTACGTCATTGTTATGAAAGTGTTGATGTCTGATAGTCCTAGTGTGTGTAGGGTCCTCTTGTTCTTGGCTATTGGGGTCTTAACATTTAGCTGGCAACTATATATA
>QMIH01000151.1:222562-236563 GCA_003987875.1 Clarias batrachus | reverse complement strand
CACTATGCTGTACTAATCACTGGGCCTCACTAATCTCTCTCTCTCTCTCTCACACACACACACACACACACACACACACACACACACACACACACACACACACACAATGGTACCAGTCAGGGACAAAGGCTCTGTGAGGACATCCCTCATAAACACTTGCTGGTTGGTGTGTATGTGTGTGTGTGTTTGTGTGTGTGTGTGTGGTCATTTCAATTTGTTTCCATGAATATGAGTGTGTGTGAGTCAGGTAGAGAGAACATGTATTCAGCATTTTCTGAGACCATATACCATTGACTGGGTCCTCAGAACGACTGTAAAACATGACATTTTGAAGACATTCAGGAGGTTCCTGTAAAGAGGTTTTTAAACAAACGATTAATAATCAAATTATTAAATTGTATTTTATTTTATTTATCATTTGACTTCTTTTATAAAGAATTCGGTCCAGCATTAGAATTCTCTTGGATTTGGATTTCATTGACACCCTCCACATGGAGCGTAAGCCACAGAAGGTCACCACTGAAAGTTTTCAAACATATTCATTGAATGTTGACTGGACGTGTGGTGGACATTCAACAGGTATTAATGCAGCCTGTTACAAGGAGTGCAGTGAGGCTGGAGTCAGTGCATCAAGAGCCACCAATGACAGACATCTTTAGGTAATGGGCTACAGCTGTTGCATTCTCACTATCGAACCACTTCGGAACCAGAGACAACATCTGAAGTGTTTTACCTGAGCTAAGAAGAAACGGTACTGGGCCGTTGCTCAGTTTTCAAAAATGTTATTTTCAGATGAAAGTAATTTTTGCATTTCACTTGGAACTCCTAGAGTCTAGAGGAAGAGAGGAAAGGCACAGAATCCATTCGCTTGAAGTCCACTGTGAAGTTTCCACAGTCAGTGGTTGTTTTGGGAGCCACGTCATCTGCCGATGTTGGTCATCTGTGTTTTATCAAATCTAAAGTCCATATACAGTAGCGTCTACCAGGAGCACTTTAGGAACCTTGGATTACGAGCAAAATTCGTTCCGGAAGCACGCGCGTGTTCCAAAACACTCGTAAACCAAATCATTATTTCCCATAAGAAATAATGAAAACTCAAATTATTCGTTCCACGGCCCCAGAAAATAAATACATAAAAATAATTAATACAATCTATAAAATGAAAATAAAACAAATTAATCTGCACTTTACCTTTAAAAAAAGTACAAATAAATCCCGACAGATACGTTTTTCTGTTGGTGCGCGCAGGCGCCGTGTGTATGTGTGTGTGTGTGTGTGTATGTGTGGGGGGGGGGGAATTAGCCCCTTCCCTCGCCTTGTTTTACACAGTAACACTCCTCCTCCCTCTCCCCACCTCGCTTTTTAAGTTTCACAACAAACACACACACACACACACACACACACACACACACAACGGAAACACCGTTTTAACAGGAAAAAAAGAAATCTCTCTGACACTGGCATGAGCACTTACTACCAGAATCACTTTTTAAGTTTCACAACAAACGGACACACACATAAACACAACGAAAAAAACGTTTTAACAGGGAAAAAAGAAATCTCTCTGACCTGGCGTGAGCGCATACTAAGTGAAGCACTGTGGTAAAGTATAAAAAAAACAAAAACAAAACAAATGAACCAGCACCTTACCTTTGAAAAGAATCGCGAACTAGAAACTAATACTTGCTCGGTTTCCGATTAAAAATTTATTAAAAATCTTTGCTCGGTTTGCAGAACACTCGTAAACCACGTTACTCGCAATCCGAGATTCCACTGTATTTTCTTTATGACCCAATCAGTTGAACAAAATGTTTAAAATAATTTACAATTCTCACATCACAACACATCTCACAACACTTACAGTACATGCTGATCCACACTTCAAATGTCGCTATGTAGTTTTTATTTTGGTTTCATTTGGATGTTTTTTTTTTGGGCTAAATGTGTTCATTTCAGTGGCTTTGGTGGATGTCACACAATACAATATTCATGGCTTATACGGCTTACGCACTTTAAAAACCTTAAGGACTTTTTTACTGTGTCATGTAAGTTTGCAGACTATACCAACATTTAATGAGGAGAAAATGTTGCTAAAACCGACCAAAAACGGCAAAAATGTTTAGCACACCATTACTTTGTCGTACCTTTATGAAATGTTTAGAAGAAAAAAATCTTTCAGATGTTTTCCACTTTATTATCCCGACGCGATTTAATTCCAGAAATTTTTTAATTTATATTTTTATTTGAGAAAATACCACTATTATGTGTATAGTTTTTTCCTCCTATTCAAAGCACTCTTGACCTTCACTTCTGAAAAAAATGAACAAATAAACATGTTATTTCCAAATTCTTTGCCCTCACTAACAAACCCCCCCCACCCCTCCCAAACAAGACGTATACTGATCGAGTGCTCTGATTGGACAAAATGACCTGCAGTCCTCTGGATTAGTGTCTGTTTTTCCCTCTATTGCTACTTCCATTCTGCATCATGTGACCCATTACATCACAGGATTGAGGTCATTGCTGGATTAGAACTGTAAGATTGAAAGTGAGAAATGGAGGGTGTGACGGAGGGCGAATAGAGAGATGGGACGGCTATTAGGAAAACAAAACCAGGGGAAAATAGAGGGAGGAGAAAGGCATGGGGTGGAGGAAAAGAGTGGATGTTTTGACTGGTGGTAACCTTCGAATCTGTCTTGACGTCATGTCATCAATTATACATCTTATTATACATTTTGGATCATTGGATTATTATTAATAATAATAATAATATATATGTTAAAATAAATGAGGCATTGCATTGATTTCAAGGCTCTCACAAACCCACTGATATGTACAGCATCAGAAGGATTTCTATCCATGAAGGCCACTTAGGTGTATGTTCGGTCCTTCCTCTTTCAGGTTGACTACTGCAATCTTGCTTGTATTCGTAGTCTGTCTGACCTCCACAAAGTCCCTAATTTAAAACAAACAAACAAACAAACATGACATTTATGTAAGTATATAAACATTTTCAGAATCTCTAGAGTTGTTTCAGTTTCTGGAGATACAGTAATCTGGCTTTACTCTGGAGTTTCTGGACATGACCTAGTGCATGCTATCCAGATTTTGAAAATCGTCTAAAAATTGTTGAGATATAATAGATATATATGCTCTGCATTGACTTTCTTGTGATAGTTCTCCTTGTGTTGTGCTCAGATTGCCTGCTTCTATAGCTTCTCTTATTTAGAGATCTTGTCACATGGAGGCCCAATGTGGTCTGTTTGGGATGCGTGTGTTGACTGGTTTTTTTTTCCACCTTTGAGAAAATACCACTATTGGAAAATTATTTTTCCCCATATTCAAAACACTCTTGACCTTCACTGTGAACATATAAACATGTTATTTCCAAATTTTTCGCCCTCATCAGTACCCCCCTTCAGATCGTATCCCGAATACTTACATTAGAAAATTTCTAAGGCATATTGAAACTACCTCATATTATTTTAAGTACTGATTCAGTCATATCCATAATTTCTGGAGTAATTCTTTCAGCCCCTATAAACAAGACAAATGCCTGTCCGCCATTATTTTTGAGCCCCTCAGATATGTGAATGTGGAATACATGAGTTTCACTTTTTATGTTAAATTACAAAACAAAATGATCTTTTTCACAAAGTTTACTACTTTTTTGGGATGCACTCTGTATATAAACACAGTGAGAGACAGAGAGAGAGAGAGAGAGAGAGTAATCCTAATTCACTTAGTGAAGTGAGGACACTAAGAGGATTGAAACTGTCTTTAAATTAGACTGGTATAAATAACACGATGCATGACAGACTGGCTATGAGAGATGAGGAGGAAGACAGTTATTCCAACTTTATAGAGTTAAAGTGAGTTACTTCATAATTCTTCTACGTTGTGTTCTTCAACTGGGCCTCCTCTTAATAGATCCAGTGTAGTTTGCAATGGAGCTACAGAACAAGGCTAATATTCTTATATAATCTTTATATAAAGAAACTTCAAGCTCCAATTAGCACCATGCAAATTAGCCTAAATACAGTGGAACCTTGGATTACGAGCATAATTCATTCCGGAAGCTCGTATTCCAAAATACTCGTAAACCAAATTTAATTTTGCCATAAGAAATAATGAAAACTCAAATTATTTGTTCTACAGCCCAAAACAATAAATACATACCTGTAAAAATTATTAATACAACATATAAAGTAAAAATAAAACAAATTAACCTGCACTTAACATTTAAAAAAAAGTAAAAATAAATCCAGACAGATAAGTGTTTCCGTTTGTGCGCACAGGTGCCGTGTATTTGTATTTGTATGTGTGTGTGTGTGTGTGTGTGTGTGTGTGGAATTAGCCCCTTGCCTCGTCTTAGACAGTAATACTCCTTCTCCCTCCCACACGTCGCTTTTTAAGTTTCACAACTAACATACACAATGCAAACACTGTTTTAATAGGGAAAAAGTAATAGGCAAACAGAAGAGAAAGGGAGATTTTGATTATAAGAGACGAGCACTAAGACGCAGCAGGGGACTCTTATTTTGACACAGGGGACGCAGCAGGAGAGATGATTACCCATAATTCCCACAGCGCAAGAGAGAAAGAGAGAAATCATTGGCTCAGTATTGATCACTTGCCGCTCGGTGTCAGAATAAGAGTCTCATGCGTGATACATGATACTCGGCGCTCGTAAACTAATACTTGCTCGGTTTCCGATTAAAAATTTATTAAAAATCTTTGCTCGGAGTGACCCTGATGTGGAGAACCATTTCTATTGTAAAATTCGCAGCAAAATTTAGGAAATGAAATGTACATCAAAAATGCAAATACAGTTCTGTGCAAAAATATTGAGATTTCTTCTGATTAAATTGAAAATAAATTGTGTAGAATAAATGAATGAAATTTGAATAAATGTTTTACTGTGACAGGCTGTACCTAAAGATATAATAAAAAAAATGGGTTGTTTGTGTACCGACCTCAGCAGCGACCTCATTTCCCCTCTCGTCTGTTCCAACCACTCAGCATTCAGCATCAGCAGTGAACTAATCATCGTCCTGATCATCTGCCCTCATCTGCACCTGTTTCTCACTGGCTCATGCAATCTGAGGCGAGTCAGTGATGACTTTGACATATGGAGCCATTTTCAGTGAAAAAGTTACTTTATTGTTTATTTTACAAGTTACTTTATTGTTTATATAGGGAAAGATCAGCGTATTCCGAATCTGGTTAGGCACATGCTTTGGTTCAAATGATTAAAATCATCTGCTTATATTTTCCACCTATGAGGCTGGCAGATTGTTCTTGAGTAGAAGCACCTGTGATAGGGGTTTTTGATTAGCATCTACACAAGTGCCTTAAAACACAAATTTATGACTTTTTTCTGTATATCACGGACAGAAAAGTTAGGGACTTTCATATTGAAGATTTCGCATCGTTAGGCTTTCAGTACGGTCTGAAGGCATCTCCAAACTCTCTGTAGTCCTACCTGGGCTCACTGAGATATAAAAACGATTAAAAATAGAAAATAAGAATTCACTGAAATTTTAATGAGAGGATAATAGTAAGCGTTTAAATAAATCCAGTTATGCTGGATTTATTACTGCTTCTGACTGGACCTGAAGAAAAATGTGTTAAGGATCAAAGTGCAAAATAGCCTTGTGTGTTTGTGTTGTGTGTGTGTGTGTGAGTGAAATTCTCATTCCATCCATAAGCTCTAATCAACTCATCTTATTATATATTATTATTTTTTATTTATATTTTCTGTATTATAATGAGAAAGATGTGGAAGGAATAGGGATTAGGACACTGTCTCAGAGAGTATGTGTGTGTGTGTGTGTGTGTGTGTGTGTGTGTTGGGGGGGGGGGGATTAAGGGAAAAAGAAATGGATCATATTTTTAATCCTTTGTGTGTCCACAGTCTCCATTCTGTTACACACTGCACTCAGGGATTAGACACATCCTCTCTATCTGTTTTACTCTACCGTACTTTTGGTCTAAAGGCAGCTTGCCACGTTACCAAGAAACAACAAAGCATTAACTTCTTTATGTTAAGACTCCAATATCAGTAAACCTAAAGTTACAGTTTTACCTCTGACTGTTACAAATTTTAGAGACTCCTTCCATAAACCAATTCCAGCATCTCCTTATAGAAAGCGTCACCATATCAGTAATTATATTCATATTTGTCTACATGCCAGAATTGATTGAACTGAACTAATGATTATTGATAAAGATCTGAACATTGACAAAAGTGGAACAATCAATATTTCTTTTATTAGAACTTAATTTAATGTCAGGAGATATCTGAAAAAAGAAAACTCACACATAAGGAGACAGAGGTGGTGAAGAAGAAGAAGAAGCAAAAAAGTAGACATTCAAAATAAGAAAGAAAATAAGCAAGAAATTTAAAGAATAAAAATGATTAACCTATGGCTTTTATGCACAACCATAACAGTTTACAGGTTTACCCCTGAGTCTGAATAAAAGACAGGAAAAACTATGATCATTAATAAAAAGGTGGAGGTTTTCTAAACATGAATTCAAAACTGTTGTATTAGATGTGATTGCCATTTTCAAGTACAGTTTAATATTTAAAGAAAAAGCAACAGTGACAGGAAAACAGACAACAAAACCAGAAAAAATTACAATAATCCACAAATGTAGTTTTTAAACGAATATTTAAACATTATATTATTAGCTGAAAACAAATTAAGCACAATTCAACAAGTCACAATTACAATGAAAACATAAATTATTATGGTCTACCTTAGAGAAAAAAGACAAAAGATCAAGACAGTAATTTTATAATGAGGCTTGAAGTTTATATACCATCTTTTTGTATATAAAATTTCAGATGTTTAAAATTGTACAGAGCTGAAAGTCAAGCTGTAAACCTAAAAAAGCAAGGTAGTTTTTCTCCAATGCCTTTTTACATATGTGGAATCAAATTGATCAAATTTTTGCAGAATTACTCTGCATGGTGAATATGAACAATTTCATTTAAAGTAAGTTGTAAAAATACTTAAATTCGCTTAAATTAAATCCATAACCACAGAATCATACTGATTTAAAAGGTTTGCTACAAATTTTTACACATTTGCAATTTTTATATTTTCTTCAAAATCTGACATTTTAAATCTAATGTGGACGCAAAAATTTTTATTTAAAAATGAATCCTAAAAATTTATATATGTATAAATGTAAATAAGCTACAAGTGTTAAAGCTAAACATAACTGTCATTTTGTTTACAGTTTGGATTGAAGGAATTTGCGACCATGAAAATCTGATTTAGCTTACAAAAATAAACTCTGATCAGAATATTTTGAATTTATATTTCTGGCATATACCCTTGCACAATATTGGATAATTTGTTTTATTTCTTTTTATAATGTGTCATATATTCTTATACTTCATTTAAGACAAGTGTCTGTTCATGTCATTGGCTGTTTTATAATGACAAGTAACAACAACAAAAAAAAAAAATCATGTAATCAAGTAAAATCAAACACAATTAGAAATCATTTTAGTTTGTCCGAAATTCCAGCCTCGACTGCACCTCCTGCCTATAACACCTGGAACTTCCAGGAATTCTGGTCCTTGTAGTCCAGACAATCTGCTGCACCAAAGTTGAGCTTCCAAGCTGTTTGGTCTTTATTATAGTCCAGACAATCGATGGTGCTAAAACCAAGGGAGGCAGGGCCATAACCTTGCGAGACCTGTGATTGGCCCAGAGCCATAGAGGAGGAGCCTATAGGGCTAAGGGGGCCACTCCCAGTGGCTGAAAGTGGTGCATGCATTGGGGAGAGGTATGAGCTGCAATCTAGCCCACTGAAATAAGAAGAAGAAGTTGCGTATGCCGGAGCGTAGGCTGGAGTCTGAGCATATGTCATTGCGTATGCAGTTTTACTCGACATGCAGAGCGGATCAGCCAATGGCGAGACAGAAGCAGGGCTCCAGATGGAGACACTTGCATTAGCATTTGCGCCAGTCGAGCTTGGAGTGATGGCTGTAGGTGGGGCTGGAGGGGGCGGAGCGACTGGACTGTAGGGTGCATGAGCAGTAGCGTTAGCATTAGCAGTATCAGAAGTCGTCTCTCGTGCTGGGGATGATTTCTTTTTGGGAGGCCGAGGTTTTGGTTGTCCGCTGCTCTGTTGCTGCTGCTGCCGACATTTTGCACGACGATTTTTGAACCAGACCTGTAAACAAATATAAAAATAATCACAGTAAGTTCCCGATTTATGAACATTCAAGTTACAAATTTCCGCAGATATGAACGGACTGCAGATCTACAAACATTTGTAGATGTGAACAAATCGTTGAAAAAGCTCACATGTATTGTACAAATAAACACTAATAGACACTAATAGAAAAAAGAAAATTATCAACCAGATACCAATATTTACAATTATATACAATATTTTCAGTGTGTAAGTGAAAGTATAAAATGTCTGAAACCTTCAAAAACTTGTGGTGAATCACAAAAAATCACGGGAAGCCATGCTGATCTGCGTAGTTGGGATGGGAGTGTAAAACTCACATTGTCGAACTTACGAACAAATCCGACTTACGAACGTGCTCCCGGAAAGGAACTCGTTTGTAAGTTGGGGACATACTGTACAGTACATTATAAAATCTTATTTTAATTCCAATTGACACATATAGTGTTGAATTACTTTATAGTCAAAAAGTTGATAATACAATTATTAACATACTGATACCACAGTAATTTGTCAATATTTTTTTTACTCTAATGATGAGTGATGTCATGTTTAAAAAAAAAAAATCTATTTTACAGTTTAATGTGGTAGAACATTCTTGAAACAAAATAGTTCCTGTTCCATCATTGTTCATTAATAAAGTAAATAAGATTATCCTGTGTTAGTAAAGCTAAAGAGTTACCTCGGACAGATAGAAAGCACTGACACTGGAGACTCCTTTCTTAAATGTTAATAACATTCTTTACACAAATCCTCACCAGATCATTAATCACAACCTTATTGTATATTGGAATTTGTTTAATAACAAATTGTTTTGATTATGTTTATTATTGGACAGACAGTTTATTATGGACATTAATAAACCTGCTGTCAGAGCTGCTGTTACAGAAAATTCATCAACACCTTACGAAGAGGACACCTGAAGAACACAAAATAAAGAACAGTGCTGTGGTAGAAACAGGTAAGGTTTTACATTTTAGTAGAAGTTTGATTGTTTTTGAACTCTTACCTGGACTCTGGACTCAGGCAGGTTGATTTTTAGCGCCACCTCTTCGCGCATGAAAATATCAGGATAGCGCGTTTTGGCAAACAGCGCCTCGAGAACGTCGAGCTGCGCACGTGTGAACGTGGTTCTCTCACGCCGCTGCTTCCGGGGTGTGTCTACAAAACAAACAAACAAACAAACAAATATGAATTAATTAATCAACTTTGTATTTAATATGTTCATAATAATAATTGAGAAAAAGGTGTTAAGATCTAAACATGGTGCAAAATTCATTAGCACTATCATCATTATGCTAGCATTATTTAACAAGTAAATAAGGAGTAAATGTTTAGTTTTTAAAAGTATAAAATTCAAGAAAAATGTAGAATCCCATTCTACTGATTGTAAGTTGTTTGGTTGTTTGCATTTTGGTTGTTTATTCCTATACTTTTTTTCTATTTGTTTTTCTAGATACAAACTAGTAATAAAAAAGATCAGACAGCATCTCAAACAGTTACATGAACATTTCCCAAGAGTGCAGTCTTAGGAAGAAAAAAAAACAAACATTGACCCCCTCAAAGATGCTTCGGTCTGTTCCTCAAAAGAACCCATTACAATTAAAAGTCTTGGAATTTGTTGTAAAATGCTTTTTGTGTTTTCTTTTTATGCTTGTTTTTTATGTGCTCCTGATTATGATGATGATGATTAAAGGTTCAAATCTTCTCCATGCAAACAGGATATGTAAGGTAATATTTAAGGTAATACTATGTAAGTTTACTTGTAATTGTAATGTACTAACGCAAAATATTTATGCCGATTTTCTGAAATACTTGTAGAAGCAGCACAGTGACATTTAGTGGGAAACAATTAATACAGCAATTAGCAAAGTAAAAGTACTAACATGTCTCCTTAAAAAAACATTAAACTGCTTCAGTATGAAGTAAAATCCTCTAGTCACCAAAATAAGTATGAACACATGTTAAATTTAAGTGTCAAAAAAATCCTCTTATTGTCCAGCATGTAAAACTTTGTTTTTAATCAAAAGTTATAATGGTGTTAAGAAGGCTGACTGTTTTGGATTTGGTTCAGGATTAGATTAGGGTCTCATAAAAACAAAACAAAGCACCTAAAAAGTGTCTTGATGCCTTATTTGAACAGAACCATGTATGGGTTTGTGGAATTGCTTACTGATTTAACCAGCTTTTGTTTTTAAAAAACCTTTTGGACTATTGATCTTTATCAATTTATGACACAACTCATTGTTTTTGTCTAGGAAAATAGGATATAGTAGTCAGGTTTTCTTTTAAATTGTTATTAATGTTATTTTTCTCACATCAGGTGTACTACAACCTCTGTAAATAACATCATTATAATACATAACAAAGAGGAAGATAAACAACAACAACAGCAAAAAGAAAAGAATCTATTTATACAGTGTGGTTCATTTTTAAAACCACAAAACACAAAATTACAAAAAGCACAAAAGCACTTTCCTCTTGCTTTTTATTAAACCATTTTTAAACCGTCTTTTTCTAACTTAATTGCTAACTGTTTTGTTGTTATTACCATAATAAATAACTAAAGAATGATTTCTCACCATGAATGTGTTCATTTATGTGCCAGATTCTTCTGTGCCCTTAAGATCTGGTCAAGATGTTTTTGGTAAGAAATCATTACCAAAACAGATTATTGTTGCAGTACTAAAAGTATGTGTCGTTAAATAACCAAGGGTACTAAACTGTACTTTACCTTGTGCTGAGGTGGTACCATTATGTGTGCACATTTTGTAGTTTGGCCTAAAAAGACGGTACCCTTAACTAATCTCAGAAAACTAATAATGGTCCATTCGTGTATCCTAATGACAAACATTTACCAGTGTTTCCTTGATTTACTACCCTTTATTCTGAAAGTGCATGGTTTGAAGGGTACTTTAGCACGTTATAAATAAAGGAAACATGTACAAAATACTTTAATTGATCAATGAATTTCCATCTGAAATACTTTATGAAATATTGCACACATACTTTACAGGTGAATATTATTTAACTAACATTCCTACACTTAGTTTTCATTCCTGTTTTCACTCTCAATTATAAACCACAGTGTTTTTAATTAAATATTTACAATGGTTTCACACGTTTTTTAAGTTTATAATTGAGATCAACGCTAATATCTAGCTTGATAATGTCTGTCTATCTATCTATCTATCTATCTATCTATCTATCTATCTATCTATCTATCTATCTATCTATCTATCTATCTATTTCTCTTATGGCACACATGTTAAACAATGAATGTTAAACAATGAACAATGAATCAATAAATTTTGTTGCATCCTGCCATAACTTTTAGAAACTTTTACTTACAATCACAATAAGAATAATAACTTTGTGAATTTTGTTAAATATATATATATATATTTGGAGAACACTTACTCTGGTAGCCGACGGCGGTGTGCAGGAGGTCCATGCCCGGGCCGGACAGCGTTAACCCGTTCACTGCGTAATGAGGCTGCTTAATGTAGGACATCATGCCTGCACTGCCTTTAATCTCTCTCTCTCTCTCTCTCTCTCTCTCTCTCTCTCTCTCTCGTCAGCTCTACTGGTCCCTTATATTAAAGAAAAAAACGCAATTTCAGTCATGTAACTAAAATGAATTCCAACCCTCTTTTGTGTCTCAAAAAACGCGCAGTGAGATAAAAACCCCTGTCTGTCTTTCTCTCTGTCTCGCTCTCGTGGACGTGTCTCTCTCTTTCAGTGACTGAGGGTTGTGTTGAGTTTGAGACACAGCCGAGGACTGAGAGCACGAAGGAAGAGGAGGGCTAATTAGAAGACAAGGTGGAGAAAACACCCCTCCTTCCTCAAGCTCTCTCTCTCTCTCTCTCTCTCTCTCTCAAAATAAGCCAAAGCCCAATCTTCGATTTTAATTATTTTTTCATCACTCATTTTAAACATTGCATTTAACCACCTTCTTTATTAAAATTTATTTAATTGGCTTTTTAACTCCAGCTCTGTACTGTGCATTAATCACCATATTAGTATTTATTCATTCATTTATTTATTTCTATGAATTCCTTTTTTCCAAGCTCTTGTGTCGTTTTCTGATCTATTTTTGAGTATTTTGTCTGCTTTTATTTGTACAGCGATCATAATTATTATTATTACTAATCTAATTTAAAATTGATATTACCTACATATTAATTGATTGTTTTTCTCCTCGTAACATCCTCTTTCCTAATTATAGCTAAATTATTTTACGTATGTATTTATGTATTTATGCACTATTTATTTCATTTAAAAGAAAAAAAGAAGGTGAATACAAAATGATTAAAATAAAGGAATGTTAAAAGTCAAAAAGTCTCTCTCTCTCGCTCTCAACCTTCCTGTTTTGGCAGGTTTTAGTTTGCCTATTTAAATTTGTACCTATTTAATGTGAAACGTATCCGTCAGGGTTTTAGACAACTGAAATATCTGTCAGATTTGACTGGTTCATAATAAAATATAACATCAAATACTTCAACTTGATCAGTCAAAACTAGATGTGATTAGGGCGTTTATGTGAATGCTGGGAATAATCATCAAAAATCTGAAGTGTTTACTAACTTCAGATTTTGAGTCGACTGTTGCACTTGCAAGAGAAGTAAAGAGAAAATAAATTTCCCACTTGACCCACTGAACACTTGAATCTGAAATAATGTGAAATTTGACACAATATCTTATCTGTATGGTCTTGCCGTTCTCAGCACAGTAAGGAATAAATATTCAATCTAGTTATTCTACAGAAAACACTCCTAAAGACAGTAAATTATTAGGACCAGTATTGTTAATTATTTTAAACATAGTGTACATTAGTTCACTTTGGGCAGCTGAATTGGTAAATGGAGTTCGAATGATGTGGAATATATGTGTCTGTTTGGTTTTGGATTTGCTGTAGTTTTATTAATTTATTTACCTATCTATTTATTTGAGGAGAGAGAGAGAGATGGTGTCCAATAATATTTCACCAAGTTTTTGTAACCGCTTTAAAATTATTCACGTAATAATTGCCGCTTAAACCAAACCTGAATACAACGTGACAAAGAATTTTAAACGAATAAAGTCGTGAAAAACGGCTCTTAGACACCACGGTTAAGAATTCCCGTATATTCACGTATAGCTTCATGTTCACAAAATTAAAATAACAAACCATGAACCCACAAAAAATCATTTAATTTGAAAATAAAGAACATACAAAATCGTTTTAAAGGAAAATTTAAATTCCAAGTATTTGTCCAACAGTAACGGACCTGCAAAAAGTTTGAAGAAAAAAAAAAAGAAGAACGAATTAAAATAATCACATGGTAAAATTATTAGTTCTGTTTCTTAACCATTTACATATTTTATATTATTATTATTATTATTATTATTATTGTTATTATTATTATTTACAAAATATAATAAAATAGCATCACATTAAATAAATAGTTTTTGTTCACAATAACACAAAAATATAAGGCACAGATTTAGGGGGTACTCTATACCGTAATGCTTTATGATAAACTGTTTTAAAAATGCAGGTTAAAATGGTGTTCTTTCAACGTGTGAGATATATATAAAAATATATATCGAAAAGGTGTACATAGGGAACATACGCATATATTACAGAAAAATACTAATATTTGTTATCATTTTTGTGTATTATACACGAATACTCTTGCAAAATGTTGAAGTAACTGGAGTAAGAGTCGCGCGAGGCAGGAGATGGGTGCAGGAGGAGGATTAAACACACACACACACACACACACACACACACACACACAC
>QMIH01000151.1:186359-215167 GCA_003987875.1 Clarias batrachus | reverse complement strand
TAATAATAATAATAATAATAATAATAATAATAATAATAATAATAATAATAATAATAATAATAATAATAATAATAACAAAAACTACAATGTTTATACTGGATTAAACTTGGTTAATGCAACGTAGTGTGTAAATACTTTATATGCATAAAATACACATATATTAGCATATTTCAAACGCATATTGCCTTAACTTAAAATAAGTAACGGATCTGTTTACACATATCTAAATACCATCAATGTTTACTTAAGCTGTTTAAAAGGAGACTAAAACACACAAAAAATGTAAAAATATTCATGAACATGCCAGGCCAGTAGATGGCAATAGTGTGTTTTAACCCGGAATAATGGAATAACGTTAACAGGATGTTGTTGTGTGGTACAGGAGAAATCTTTAAAACATGTTCCACACATTTCATTAACATTGTTAGACTGTATACTGTTTTATCTTTTCACTGAACCCACTGAGCTGCTTATTCACGCGTACAACAAATTACGACCAATCAAGCATTTCACTTCATATCATACTGTGTATGACTGTGTATGTGATGAATAATAATTATTTTTTTGATTAATAAAATAATATTTCAGCTGATTGACCTTCCTATTATGAACTGTTGATCATCCTTGAAAAGTTTCAAAAATTTCCTTAAACTTTTCAAATCAGCCGCGTCCAATCGCAGAGTTAAGCGCATTTACTTATTAAGCACAATTGGTTCATACCATACTCGAGTATGATTACTCCCTCCCCCTATAGACAATGTTACAAGGATACAGTAGGTGGCAGTAGAACCTCATTCATTGGTGATCTGCTAACAAACCCAAAGAAAAAGAAGAGTACAGTAGAGTTCCTATGCCTTCTTGCTAAAATGACTCTTTCACCTGCATTTCTAGTTCATCAGCTATGACGTCGACTATGATGTCAGAGCAGACAGTTGGCCTTGATTTAATTCTGTGTATTAATAATGTTAGCTTTCACACATGATGCGAACCATGCCCAAGTACACATGGATAACTTATTTTCGTTTTATTTTCAGTTCATAGATCCATTCTCAGGTACGGTGGCCAGCCTACACATAAATCAAATGACGTGGACTTTTAGTGTCAAGTGTACTCAGTGTATCTGGGCTCTAATGTCAAAGCAAATTAACTTTAGTTCATTGAGATCAGTTTGATAAGATGATGAATTCTGTTGATTCCCTGACCATCTGTGGCCTGATTTTGTGTATCTTGCTTGCTCTACTCATCACGCTTGGGAAATTGTCATTTGATATACAGTATAGTTAGCTTGTGGCTGGGATGTAGCAAGATCAACATGTAGGAAATAACCAAAAATCGTCTTAAGTCAGAGCGTGACCAAGAACCAAAAATGAACTGGTGGAATTCCATAGATTGTGTGTGAAGATGGGAGAACCTACCAAAAAAAACCAAAACAATCTGCAGCCATTTTCGAAAAGAATAATAATTTACTGAACAGAAGCGACTTTAGTTCTGGTATGTTCTCCCATCTCCACACAGATTCTCTGGAATTCCACCAGTCCATTTCCGTATATGGAAATTCCATATAACTATAATGTCAGTAATAACAATTTCCAGTTCTTGGTCACCCTGATGCTGGTGTTGATCACCTGGCCAGTTCCATCCATGCTGTGAAATATGGTGATGGTAGCATCGTGCTGTAGGGATGTTCATCGACAGCTGGAACTGGAAGGTTTGTTAAGGTGGAGAGGAAGAAGAATAGAGATCTACTTTGGGATGAGTTGCCCAAGAGAGTCAGATCAGCAGGTTCACTCTCTAACATGTAGCTTGATAGTTCTATGTGTACTGTCTGTGTGCTACAAGGTGTCGAACTTGAGTGCACTCTTGAACCCCCACACTCACACACACACACAATGGTCCTCTGATGCTTAATTGGTGGTGTAATCTTGTGGAATGTGTCTAATTAGCACACACTGGTGAACAAGCTCTTATCCAACCACACAAAGGAGCTCTGTTACACACACACACAGCATAAACATCATGTGCTTGAAAATCACAAAAACACAGAATCTCTCTTAGATTAAGTTATTATACTTTTATTTTACATTTTTAATTATAATAATCAGGCCACACAGAAGGCTAGTTCATTTAAATGGTCTTTTGTACTATAATTCTATAATTCTAGCTAGTTTAAATGTTAGCCTTCTTCTATAATGCTGGTTACTTTAAATGCTTCCCTTTTTTTTACTATTAATACTAGTTATTTTCAAAGTTAATTTATTAACTATACTGCTACTTAGTTTAGATTAGAGCATGTTTACCATTAGTCAATGTTTGCTGGTTCAGTTTAAATGCTAGAACATCAGTTTAAATGCTAGCCTTTTGACTATAATGCGAACTAGTTTAAATGTTAGCTTGTTTATAATAAACCTAGTTAATTTAAATGTTAGCTTGTTTATAATAAACCTAGTTAATTTAAATGTTAGCTTGTTTATAAAAATTCTAGTTAGTTTAAATGTTACCTTTTTTGCTTAGTTTAAATGCTAGCCCCTTTACTATAATGTTATTTTAAATGTTAATTTGTTTGCTAAAATGTTAATTATTTTAAATGATCATCTTTTTACTATAATGCCAGTTCATCATGGTCTTTTTTTACTACAATGCTAGCTACTTTAATGCTATACTTTTATTATGCTGGTTAGTTTCAATGCTAGGATTTTTACTATAATGCTAGTTCATCATGGTCTTTTTTTACTACAATGCTAGCTACTTTAATGCTATACGTTTATTATGCTGGCTCGTTTCAATGCTAGGATTTTTACTGTAATGCTAGTTAGTTCAAATAGTAGCCTGTTTACTATAATCCTAGTTAGTTTTAGTTGTTTGCTTGTTAGCTTATAACTCTATAGACAGTTTAAAGGTTAGCCTGTTTACTATCAAATAATACTAGTTAATTTTAGCTTGTTCACTATAATGCTAGCTCGTTTAAATTGTAACTGTTTCACTATAAAAATTGTTATTTTAAATGTTTGCTTAGTTTTATACAAGGTTAGTTCGTTTCAATGCTAGGGTTACACTTACACTTATAAACGTACATGTTGTCCTCAGTATTCAGTAACATGATTTTATAGCTCAAACAATGTAGGAGCCAGAGCAACTGTCTATGCAAACTGTGACATCATTACTGTTGAACACTACGCACTATAAATATTTTAACCAATATCTAAGATGAAACCAAATGAGTCGACATTATGATATGCTTTCCGATTGTCTAATTCATAGTTGACCAACAAGCATTGCTGTGTAAACAGCTGAATATTTCAACTGACCAATAAAGCTCCTTTCTCAGCTCCAATCTCCACATATTCCTGGACTGCGATGATTTCATAATCATAAGGTTTAATATGGCCCCATTGTGGTTCAGGAGAAATTGCAGCTGTCCAAGAAAAGTTCAATCATGCTCAAAAAATTTTTATGTAACCCCAAGTAAGAAAACATAAACAATAATAAAGATGTTTTAAAGTGGTTTTTAGACTCCATATGTGCTCAGAACATTCTTGTAACCAAACTTGAAATCCTTGTTAAGTGTTAAAATGGACAGCTTTGAGCTGTCACTACTGGAGTGCTTGTAAATATCATCATACAGTGGGTGGAAGAAATCCTCTAAAATGATTGAATCCAACCATGCATGTCATAGAACTAAATACTACGCTCTAATAGAGACTAAATCTGGTTTTGTAGTGGAGTCGCAAGTGATTAAATTGTAACTGTAAATATCATTGGTTTACACTGATTGGACAAGAACCATCCTACTGTATACTGACATAACAGCAGTGGGTGATTTAATAATCATTAACCCCTGATCAAGAGCACTACTTGATGTGTGGAATAACATCCCGCATAATGTACAAATGTTACATTCTACACTATTTGGGATTCAACCCCAGAACGGTTAGTTGGTCTCCATGCCTTTTGGCTGTATAGTACCAGTAAGAATTTAAAACTGCGTTCACTCCTGTTAATTACTTGTGCTTATGGCCACATCACAGCTGTGCTGATATTCAGAACAACAGCCCAACCTTGAGTGTCATATTGCTTAGTTATATTTAAAAAATTAGTCTGACCGAGTGATCTGATTGGGCGAGAGGCATTCCACAAGTGATGATTATAGAAGGTAACAATACATAAAATAACATGCTGTCTTCTTAATAATTGCTTCCAAGTCATTCCGGATTTGCCTCTGAACTCTCATGTTGCCTCTCATGTCATACTGCTTAGACGTAGTTAATGTGTAGCTAATTGGTAGGTAACTATGGTACTGTATGTACTATAATTTAACAGAGTCAAATAACCAACAATTTCAATTGTGGACAAGGAACAGTTTGTAAATGTGGAATAATGTCAACTACAACCTTGCTCTTGGTTGATAAGATTAAAAAAGTTTGCATTTTGCATACTTTACTCTAAATCACACAAGCAATATGTTTCACTAATCAATTTCAGGTCATACAGTTTTGCATGTTTTTTTTTTATGTTGTCTCGCCTGTGATAACGGCTGTGTATTATTATTATTATTATTATTATTATTATTATTATTATTATTATTATTATTTTCCATTAAAATATAAAGAATAGAAATGATGAAGTAAAGAAAATATTAAATTAAATATACTGAAACAATTTTCTTTTTTAATTGTTGTTGCAGATAAGAGTGCCCTGAAGCTGCAGTCTGATTTACATTTGATCCACCAGATTCTCTCTCTCTGAACATAGTCAAATGTATCCTATTAGAAGTTTACAGAAAACAAAATATAACACTATTTATCTAAATTCTAAACCTCTAAAATCAACTTTGCAGCTTTAAGTATTGTTGTTCTATTTGCAGACAATCTGGCGAATCTTAACCATTTTTTTTTTATTATTAAAAAAAAAAGGAAAGTTACAGTACTTGACAACAGGTTAAGAAATTATGAATAATAGGCTAGTGATGGTCCATTCTCTAGATTATTAGCACTTTATAACCTGCAAGCTGTATAAATAAATATGGTTGGGTCTGTAGCTGGAGAGTAAAGATATAATTTAAATATTATTATTATTATTTTTATTATTATCTAGCACAAAATGATTTGAAATTATTTATTTTTCTGTTTATATCAGTTTTCAATTAGAAATTCAGCACTGTTAGCTAGCATTTGGTTTTTAAAAATATATATTATATATGTGATATATGACTTTGAGAAATTCAATATAAGAGAAATTAGAGAATTGGAGATAATATGTTTTATACTTGATGTTATTGTATGTTGAACTTTCCTTAGGTAATTTAGCAAATTGGTACCTATGATAAGTTGGTATGTTATATTTATTTTTATTTTACATTTATTATAATATCAGAATTATATGTATCTTGTTTTTGGCATGTCATTTGTGCAGAATATTTACGCGTAAAGGTTCTGAATATATTATAATCTAATAAAATGTTGTACTGTTAGATAATATAATACATGTTAATAATTGTTTAAAAAAAAAAACAGTGTATGCTATACTTTGCCTAATTAACTAAGTCTTCCTTGTTGAGTTGTTTTTTACTAAATAACTTGTTGTTGTATATTCTATGTTCATGTACTTTATTTTTTATACATTTATTTTGTATCCTTGTATGACCTGCATATTGGTCCTAATATTGCTAGTAAGAAGTGGCACTGTTTCTCCTCGGAGCTGACCAGCTGTATTAGCGGCGCGCAACCTGGCGCTCTACTGCCCCCTGTTGGTATTGTGAATCATTACCACATTAACATTCATGAGTGTTTAACAAATTGCAATATTAAACATTTAAACTTTTTTTTTTCAGTTTTGATTTAGCTGATGAATAATTACACAATATACGTAAAGTTTTGTATACCGCACAATACTATACAATTTAATAATAAAATAATTAATATTCCTCAATAGCTCTCTAAGAAATGTAATGGTGGAAAACACAAACATCCACATTTTGTTCTGTTTTATTTGACAAATAAATACATGAATATGTATTATTATTATTATTATTATTATTATTATTATTATTCTTTTATGATTTCTTTTGTTAAACGTCCAAAAACACTGATCGTACTCATTATTGACCACCAGATGGCGTAAGAGAGTTAAAAAATTCAGAATAACTATAATAATTTCAGATTATCAGGTGAGTCCAGAGAAGGAATCATACAAAAATTGATGTACCTTTGTAAAATATAATTAATAATAAAAATCCAAAAATGTTTATTGTGCACATAAATTGTAATTTGCTGAGTTTTAGATTTTTTATTGAAGTAAAGTTGTATAGACAGTGGTGTGTGTTCCTAACCCGATCATCTGAATGTCACTGCTGAATTAGAACTGAAATTCTCCTTCAAGGTTCAACATGTTGTGCGTTCAGAGATGCTCTTCTGATGTTATTTGAGTTCCTGTTGTCTTTCTATGAGCTCTAAAGGTGTCTTGATTCTCCTCTGACCTCTGGCATCAACAAGGCCAAAAGATCTACCACTCGCTGTCTATTTTCTCTCTTTCGCACCATTCTCTGCAAACACTAGAGATGGTTGTGTGTGAAAATCAGCCGCTTCGGGAATACTCCTACCAGAGCGTCTGCACCAACGACCATGTCAGGCGAAGTGAAAGTCAGTTAAAATCACCTTTGCTCCCCATTCTGATGCTCAGTTTCAACCTCAGCAGTTCATCTTGACCATGTCTACATGCTCACATGCACTGAGTTGCTGCCATGTGATTGGCTGAGAGTAGATTGTAGATATTTGCGTTAACCAGAAGTTGAACGGGCGTAGCTAATGAAGTGAGCGCGCGTTCTATATTTAACCTGAATGTCAGCGTTCGATCTGCTGTGTTCTCAGACGGTTTGAAATTGAAATCTACAGCGATTCATGTTTTGGTTAGAGAAGTGTGTGTGTGTGTGTGTGTGTGTGTGTGTGTGTGATATGTGCATGTTATGTTAGCAGAAAAAAATTCGAATGTGTTACATTTTCAACAAATTAAAATAACTACACCACCACTTCCTTTACCAGCTAGACGAGTGTGATGTATTGTAGATAACAGATTAGCTTAGCTTAAGTTATGTTCACGTTTCATTAGCAATAAGCGCTTTGGATGTAAGAGGTGTAATATTAAACGGCACAGAGGTGCTGGCTGTGCATTCGGTTTGGTGTAACTTTATGCTAATTAGCTAACTAAAACCACCTTTCTGTGAACGTACACAGTCTCAGTACAGCGGAACCTGAGCGTCGACTCGATCCAGCTAGCAGGTGGTCGGTTTAACCGCTAGTCCGCTCCCTGGCCTGAGCTCTGGCTTATCACTGATTAACCAGGCTTTTTCTGTGCCTGTGAGCTATGAGGTTTTTCTTGTTTCACTTCACCGCACTACAGGAAACCGAAACGTTCAGCAGTGCATCTTTGCAAAGTGCACACACACACTCACACACACACACTCACACGGCCAACTATGTCTACTTCAAACCGTTAAAAAAGGCAACACACACTTACACATTACCTGACACACACACACACACACACACACACACACACACACACACACACACACACACACATGTGCCTGCCAAACAGGAAATAAAACCAAACTTAATTTAAATGAACCACACAGAAAGGGAGGAAAGGAGAGAGTGTGAATGTGTGTGTGTGTGTGTGTCAGTGTGTGTCAGAGGGAGGTTCCTGTACATGAGGAGGAAGAAGGCATACAGTCTTTTTTTTTCATTTTTATTTGAGAGCAACTGAGTGAATCTGCTGCACTAAAAAACATCACTCAGAGAACATCGCTCTCTCAAACACACACACACACACACACACACACACACAGACACACACACACAGACACACACACGCACTCACACACAGACGCAAATACACACTCTCTCACACATGCAGAAGACTGAGTGTCCAATGCTTGTGTGTTTGTTGCCGTGACGATGGACCGAGCAGCGCTGGACATCTCCACCAAGAACCCACAGGATGACTTCGAGATGCTGCTGCGGGTCGGAGGAGGGACGTACGGAGAAGTGTACAAGGTCAGAGGTCAAGTAAAACAATGGAAGGGGGGGAAGAGACTTAAGAGCGAGTGAGAAAGAGAGACAAAGAGGGACGGTGTCTCAAAAGAAGGAGAGAAAGAAGAACCTTAAAAGTAAAATAAATAAATAAATAAATAAATAGGAAAAAACAACTGACTGCAAATAATATGAAAAAAGAAAGGAAGGAGAGAAGGACGAACGTAGGAAAGAAAGAATAGCTAACTAGCGATGCTAGTTCATTCGTTTTCGAAAAATGTTGCAAGACGAGGACAAATGAGAACAAAAGAGAGGAAAGAAGACAATTAAATGAAGCTCTGAGGTGAAAGAACGAAAGAAGGAAAGAAAGAAAGAAAGAAAAACATACTTCCTGTTTTTAGAACCTGTAGCTTGTCTTCCAACGTAGTTATTTTTGATGTGACACAGAAAAGAGTAAAGAAAAGAAAAGAAAAGAATGAAAGATAGAAAACGTCATATGTCTTATACGTCTATAAAACCTGTAGAGTCGATGTGCTTGAAAGAAATGGATGAAAGAAAGAAAAAAGGAAGGAAGGAAAAAAAATAACAATACATAAAACAGTACACGCTAGCATGTTAAACCAGTAGCACATGTTGAGGTACAGTCACGAAAGGTGTGAACTTTTACCTGGTGTGTATAAGGTCACAGAGGTCAAAGGTTAGAGGGTCAGCATTAGACTCAAGAAGACTTTTTAGTTTTTACTGGTCCTTAGTTGGTAGCCAGGGAAGAAAGCAGGAAATGAATGGATCTGGTGTATCAGGGCTGTGCTGATACTGGACGCCTGTAGTGTGTGGCAGGTACATTGTTGAAATCGCAAATAAATTACAACGATAATTAGGTTTGATTGTAGAACAAAAAGTTACAGGTTTATATCAGTGCTTTCGTTTTAATACGTTATCGTTTCTATAGTAACGGCGCATTCGATTCCACTCATTCGGTATTGATTGTACAAATGTGTGTGTGTGTGTGTGTGTGTGTGTGTACGCATATATTCTGGTGAAGGAGTCTCCAGTGTCAGTGCTTTGTCACACAGCAAGCTACATACAAGTGACAACAGGAAGTATCTCGATCATTATTTTTTCTCCCATGTTCTGCAACCTTAAACGCTTTATACTGTACATGGTGAAAACGTTGAATAAACCCAAAAAACATTGTAATTATTGGTCAGTTGCTGCGATATACCGTAAGTGGACATCCTGTTAATTGGAAAAAAAATAAAATAAAATAGGTGTAACTCCACTCGGCGTCAGGCCGCATCTCACCATCATGGTGTTGATTTTTTTTTTTCTTAAACATCTTGTTAGTGTGAAACCGTTGTAAGCAAATGTGTCTTTTTTTAGACCAAAAGGTCATTCAACAGCTTTGCTAGCTCTCAGTCTTTAGTGTGTGTGTGTGAGTGTGTGGGTGTGTGTGCTGTATAATGTATTTGTTGGCACAGTCGGACAACGTTGTCAAGAATTTGTTCATTAATATTCCTTTCATTAGCTCCGGGTTAGGGTTATAAACTAGCCAACTTTGGACGAATCCACATGCTGGTCTTATAGCGGTGCCTACAACCGGCGATGCACAGATCTCTTAGTGAAACCACCTCTAAACCCTGGAATGCCATTCTTTGTGATCGCTCTTCCCTTTCCCACTTCCAGTTTGACCCATAACAGCCGTGGTTGTTGAGTTTCAGTCAATGTTTTGTTGAACCTCAGCTCGCTGTTTTGTTGTGCTCTCGATAGCTGTGTGTAGCGTGAGTTCTGTGTTAGTGTGTGTGTGTGTTGTGTGTAAGACAGAAGCAGTTGGTGTTTTTTTTAACAGTGAACTGAGGACATTTCATTGTTTCAATGGTTATCGCGTTACTGGTCATTACGTTTTTGGTGACTATAAATGGACATAAATGGATTTCTTTTAAAAATAAATAAATAAATATAAAACTGCAAATGTTGGCAGGTTGCTGTGGAATAAGAGGAATAAAACACTTCGGATTGTGCTCTTATAGGAAATGACTTAACTCTGCTGTGGGTATCAATTACTCCGCTTCATGTTGACTCGCATCACACCCGCCTTGTGTTGATTCCTTTCCTACTGTGTATCTGCAAGCGTCAGTGTGTCAGCGGTTCTGTTTTTGTTCATTTTTCCGAGAAAAATTTAAAGACCCCCCTGTTTGTATTTTTCATTGCACGGAACTGAGGTCTCGTTTCAAAACAGGTCTTACGTAAATCAGATTCTTACTCCGTTGCACCGGCCGCTGGTGTACACTTGTGCCTCGGACACGATTGACTTGCATGTGAAAACACATCTACAACATTTCCTAAACACCTTGCTATAAGTTTTAGCTAGGAAGCTAGGAGTTTCTCTCAACACACCTCTGACATTGGATAGAAAATATGGCGCAAAGAATCACCTACTTTACCACAATGTAAACGCTAATGCTCAACGTAATGAAACATATTCAGTACTTAAATAATTACAATTAGTTCGAACTAATAGACCTTGATGAGTATTTAGAACTTTTTGGTATTTATGAGTTTGTAGAAACGACACTTTTCAAGTTAGCTGAACAAATTTGATATTTTAAGCATCTGTAAGTACTGAAGTAACAGTAACTGTCCCCTTAAAGTTCCACCAACTTAAAATCTTTCAGACCAGTGATTTAGTGTCTGACATCATCAGGTCAATAGGACACTGGTGGCTCAGTGGGAGGGGTTTCATCTGCCATGCGAAAGGCCCGGGTTCGATTCTCAATAACTAGATGAAGTGTCTGTTCCAAGCCCTGATAAAATGGTGGGTTGCGTCAGGAAGGGCGTCTGGCGTAAACCCTGTTCCAAGCTTGTGTGCGGACCGGATCGTCTGCTGTGGCGACCCAACGCCGGGAACAGCCGAAAGACCAACAACTATTTATTTGATTTGCAACAACTAAAAAAAGAATATATAATTGCTATTAAATAGTATGAGTTCGGCTACTCAATAATGCCAGTAAAGAACGATTAACATGAATAAATACACCAACAAACTCAAAAACTGATCGTTCTGTTCACTTAAAATTGGAAACATCATTACTTAAAACATTTATGTAACTGATGACCTCAAATTTTTTTTGAGTTTTGCCAACTTATTCGAGTTTACAGTGCAGGATGAAGTCACTGAAGGTTGATGTTGCAATAACAGAGTGTTATTTATCTAGCTAATTAAAATTTTTAATTGAATCAAATTTTTCCAACAGATCATACAAACTCTCAAATTTTCTTTCCATTTTAGTGATCCTGAGAAATACGTTTACTATAACCTGCTACCTATTCCAACTGAAAGAACTGTTTGGACCCATGCTTTTTATGATGATAAGACACACACACACACACACACACACACACACACACACACACACACACACTCTAAAGCAAGGTGACCGATGATGCTTATTAGATTCTATACGGTTTCACAGCCAGCATGTTAGTCAGTTGTTCTTGTAAATTAGTTAGACTTTATTCTACAGTACAGTGGTGAATCTCCCTACATGCTGTTCCATTACACCAGTGAAGGGGAGAGTCAACCTCCAGAATTCCTTTAGATGGAAAGTTCAGTCAAGAACTAAATTCTAGGTGCTTTTTAGCCCCTCTGAGTCCTCCCATGTGTGAGTGGGTTGCTAGAGTCATGATGGTGTATTATACTTAGGAGTCAAGGATTAGAGTTAGGGTTTTAGGGTTAAAGTTTAGGATTAGAGTGGCTTTAGGGTTGGAACGAAAGTTTAGGATTAGAATTTCAGTTGTGAAGTTCATGATTTAAATTTAAATTTAAGGTTAGAGTTGGGTTTAGCACTTCAACTGTGATTTAGGATTAGAGTAAGAGATTAGGATTAGTGTTTGGGATTAAACTTTAGTAGAGATTAGGTTTTCCGTTGTGGTTAAGAATAAGAGTTGGATTTTAGATGTAGTTTTTATTTAGGATTATGTAAGGCTTAAGTTAAAGATTTGGATTAGAGTTAAAATGTTAGAGCATAATGTTAGAATTACAGTGGGAAAGTAGGATTAAAGTTCAATTTTAGGGTTAGAATTTAGTTTAGGATGAGGAGATTATTAGATTTACAATTAGAGCTAGGTTTTAGTTAAACTTTAGGATTATAGTTTGAATGTTAATGTTTAGAGTTACAGTTGGAATTTAGGATTAGAATCAGAGTTTAGGATTAGAGTTAGACTTTAGGATTAGTATTTGGCGTTCGAGTTTAGGATTAGAGTGAAAGTTTAGAATTAGTGGTGATTTCTGATTAGAGTTTTATGATTTAATTCAGGATAAGAATTTGCGATTTGAGTTTAGGATTAGATTGAGGGCTTTAGAGTTTAGGACTGTAGTTAAACAGTGGTTTAGATTTGTGGGTTTTATTGCTTTTTCTCTCTCCTTCTTCATGTGTGTGTGAGTGTGAATGTGTGTGTGTGTGTTTGTGTGTGTATGAGAGAGAGAGAGAGAGAGAGAGAGAGAGGAAACTGGCAGTGTGCAATGAACACCTGTGCAGGTAAATAGTGTATTCTGAGAAACAGAAGACAGAAAGCCCAAATGATTCATGCACTTCCAGATTCGAAGATAAGCATGGCAAACTTGTGAAGAAGAAAGTGCCAAGAGAAACACAGCTTACACAGCATTGAGAACAAATGTGAAATAGCCAGTGCTTAGTTAGAACTTCATGTTCCTCTTTTGCTAAATTTGTCGTGGGCTGGTTGACTGCAATGTCATAAATAGCAATGTGTAAAATGCATGTTGAAAAAACAAGAAAAAAAAAAAAAAGAAACCAAACACACCACTGGCAATTTGTAGTGAGCTGTACGTTGTACACTCCACTCCCATGAGAATCTGAAATCCCACAATGCACCACACACTCATCAAATGATGCGCACTGACGCACACTGGTACAGAACACCAACCATGTGTGTTTGTGCTCTGTATGACAGATAGGACAAGTGTGATTTGTAACATGTCCGTAGCAGACTAGCGACTGTCTCTATGCGTCTTGTGGAGTCGATAGTACATAGATTAAGATTATACCTGGGATTCTGTGTTAAAATTAAGGATTAAAATTATCTTAAGGATTTAAAATAAGTAAAAATGAGAATTCGGAATTGAAATCAAATGGTTTGTGTTAAATTAGCCTTCTCAGCTTTAGGATTAGGATTCAGAGGTTAGAGTGGGGTTTAGGTTTTGGTTAGTGTTTAGGGTTAGTTACAGTAAGGGGTTAAAGTAAGGATTAAGGATTGCATTTATCATTGCAATTTGTGTTATTACTTATAGATAGGATTTAGATAATAGTAAAAGGTTAGAGGAAGTTACTTTTAGAATTGCCATTTCATTTTGTAGTTATGTATCCTGGTCATGTACGTTGTAGCAGGAGTAAAAAACAAGAAAGCTTTATTTACTTGTTGACTTCATTACATTTAGAACCGTCACTTTCTACAACCAGGGCTAAAAGTCAGATGTGGGCTACTGTCTCTTCATTTTTTGCAGGCAACCTCCTCATTGGCCACGTTGATTGACGTTCTAGACCGAGTAGGCTAATGATCATGGCACGTACTGTAGTGCGCAGCAAATGCAGCAGGTTACTAGAGAAGTGAATAAACGAAACATGTTGATGAATGTAGAAGGAAGTGGTAAAGGCTGAGGGATAGATATCAGAGCAAAAGAAGTAGCAGAGAACAAGGAAGACGTCTGGGCCAGAAGCCCTAACCTTTACATATTTATGTGGGAATCGTCAAGTGTTTTAATGTGGTCAGGACATGCCCACATTGAACGGATGATCATAAGAAGCTTTGCAATAGAGACCACGTGGCCTATATAATGAAAAGGGGGTTTGGTTTGGGGATATTGGATCATGTCAGAAGTAGAAACCTTATTCTAATAATGTTTAGAGGATGTTTACTGGATTCTGTGAACTTCCTTTCTAGCTAATAATAACATCCTGTTCCAAAAAACAAAACAAAACAAACAAAAAAACAAACAAAAAAAATTAGCAATGTTCAGTAGGTAGTTTGGCAAGTGAAAAACAGAAGCGGATAAATGCGTATACTGTACATGGAAGTGAGGAGAGTGAATTAGATTCGCCATGGTCATTGTTGTCTCAGTTGCTTTGTAGCCCTTGGAAGCTCTTAGTTTAGCTCTTGTAGCTCCTGTGACTGGAGTCAAACTCGATTAAGAAGCATTTCCTACAGAGCAATGGAAGCCTGTTTCACTTAAATGACCCAAAATGGACAACTAAAGAATGTGTAAGGGCTTTGGATAGTCACTTCTACTTACCTTAACCTTAATCAAATTGAAATAATATGTGTAAGCTTTTAGTTGTGATCAAGATACCATCATAATTTTAACCTGTTGCAAATACGGACTACACTGGTATCATATGAACAATAAAAACAACCGTTTACTCAAAATGTGAGTGAGGATCTAGTATCTCCTGCAAAAAAAAAAAAAAAAAAGATTATTGTAGGTGACATGTTCTGAAGTCTCACTTCTTTCTTTCAACCTCTTTAGGAGCTTTGTTGTGTTAAAGCAGTGTGCAAAATGCAAATGAGGGGATGTGGGACCTTTTCCTCCCCAGAGAACGACACCGAGAAGAACGATAAGCTGTTTGGCCTACTAGAGAACCTGATTTGATAATTAACCTTACAAATGTTAGAATTTGCATGCTCTCGGGTGACGTCGAAGCACATGATGGTGAAAGTGTGAATAGGGAAGAGGGGGCGAATTTTCTTTGCTTGGAGGTTTGACAAGTCTAGTAAATACAAAGTGTGAAAATGGAAATGTTTTTGATCTGAGCTGAGGTTTTTACATGTGCAGGGTATCTTTTATCTCAAATGGACAGGCCAAGACGCTGATACCATCACGGGATGTCCCGAATCCTTTAAAGCCGCCCGAGAATTACACTTATAGTAAATGCTAAAAATGGATTCGGTGCACCAGATGATATTAAATACACGAGATGCTTGATGTTCAACTGGTTATAAACATGAAAATTGAGCGGTGCTAAACAAACGGGCAAATGGACGTCCGTAAGAGCTAACGGTTTTAATAGCTCTCAAGTAGTCGGAAAATCTCATTTGTGGACAACGAAAGTCAAAGTGACAGCAGGAACGACACAATGCTCTCAGGAATAGCAACATTTTCCTTAGACGTTTTTGTTAATTGCAAACAAAAGACCCCATATGACAAAATTTAGCAAATTGATAAAGGAAATTCTAGAAAAACGGGAGTATTTCTCTTTTTTAAGACTTTCTTTGACCAGAATTACAATTCTAGCGACATGGCCATCTCAGTGATAAGGACACTGAGTAAATGAACATTTCTCTCAGATGTGCTGATAAACGATTAATTATTAACTTTGAGCAATTAAAAAATGTATAGTTTTAGCTATATTTATGATGAACGATGTAATAAAACACTGTCAATGGAAATGTTTCACTCAGATGTGTTTGTAAAATGAGTAAAATTAATGTGACATGTCGCGTATTAGTCATTTGAAAACAAGGTATTAGCAAAGTGACAGTGGAAATACTACAAAAATGTCTAGAATATCAATATTTCTCTCAGATGTGTTAGTAAATAAGAAAGAAAGGTCTTAGTTTGACTAAAATGACAATTTTAACTACGCGGCACGTAGCCCGAGTCAATTACAAGAACAACGTGCTGTAAAAGCAACAATATCATAAATGACACAAAGCTCTCAAAAATATCATAATTGCTCACAGACGTCTTACCGCATTTGGCCAAATGATATATTTAGCGAGGTGACATAGCAATGTAGTCATTTGAGCGTAATGAAATAGCAAAGCGATGGTGGAAATGTTAAAAAATAAACGTCTGGAATGTCAACATTTCACATCAGATGTGTCCATTAATCAGTAAGTATGACAAGGCATAGTATGACTAAAACGACAAATTTAGTTTCCTCACAAGTCCTTTATATGTAAGAGAGCAGTAGCATTGGAAACTAAAAAAATTCCCTGAGATGAGTTGGTAAGGAAATTACCAACAGTATTTTACTTCCTTCAGAAGTGTATATACTGTATATACATACTGTACAACGTCTACTGTACAAAAAGTACATGCGAACAAAGTCTGTTTGAAAGAAATGGGGGAAAATATAAAGTCCTTTGAGGACCCTTTAATCCCAGCTACAACGTACCGTATGTACAATACACTATTACAGTATAAGGAAATTAGCTAGTGTGTTTTATAGAGGATCCTGCAGAACCACCCACAGTTCAGCTTCCTTCTTTTTGCTTGAAAAGTTGTCACTTACATTTGCTACTTTCTGTTCTGGCATGCAAATATTTCTCTTGAACTTTTAATTAGATTGATTTTCCTACATACAGTCCTGTGCTCTAAAGGTCTTGGGTATCACATGATCTTTCTAACAATTGTTGTAATGGATGTTTATCATACCTGTATATGTTTATCATATTTGCATTATTATGTTCCAAAAAAAAAAAAAATCAAATAAATGACATTACAGAACAATATTTGCATGCTGGTAAAGAAAGCAACATATTACATGATAGACCAGTTTTTCAGATGGAAACAAAAAACCTAATGTAGGCTCCTGGGTTTTGCATGAAATTTGGAAGAACAAATCAATTGATGGAATAACCTGGTCATTCAGGTCGTCAGCTGACCTCATCTTTTCGAACTTCATCACCTCTCTTCTTACCCCGATGCATCCATCACTCTGGAACAGAGTAAATCCGAAATGATCAGACCTCATCACCTCATGTTCCCATTGCTCCACAGTCGATCCTTTTTGCCCCAAGCAAATGGAACTCACTGATAAGTGGTTTTCTTATGGAACACAATAGTCCCAATCACCTTAGTCGTTTCCTTTGCGTGACGCAGGACAATAATTTGACCCGTTTGAAATAGAGGAACATCTTTGTTCACAACCACAGGATATGTCTTCTGACATGGTTGTGTAACAAATGAGAAGCTACATACTGTAGCTAATAGTTTCTGTACTGTAGTTAAATAACTTGGTACCAGCTGAACCATATTAATCACGTCACTAATTATCTGGCGGAAGTCATTTACCTATTTGCTTTCAGCCCAAATATACTGTAGTATTGGTGTTGATTTTTTTATTGTTTTAATGTTATACATATAATACAGAATATGTGTGCGTGCCAAAGAAGCTAGTTCTGAAGTTTATGAATCATGGACGTGACCAATCTAGCTTCCCTAAACATCTCAAGTCGCTATCTTCAGCCGTTTTGGAGAAATGATTTTAGATGTGCCCCGAAAATGACCATTTTTCAGCGTTATTACGTTTCAGCGTTACTGTCTTGCTTTAAACAGTAATCATTTAAAATGGAAATTATTCATATTTCTTTATGAATATTGATGCTAAAATTGGTTTGAGCATATGGCCTGTAAAAATTGTTGCTTAAATTAAAGCATTCCGTGCAGAATTAAGCATTTCTTTCCCCAAAAGAAATCTGTAGTGTCTGTAACCATGTCAAAGAAATTTTGCAATATCTTAGCTATTTTGCATTTTAGAATAATACACGTTTTCAGGATTATGTCTTTTCAAGCGAAATCTAACTTGGCAGAGTTTAATCTCAATGGCAAATTAAGATCATTGAAATATTTGAAGTCATAGAAACTACACCTACGACATTAGGGACATTTTTTTAGCACCAATTCCATGTTTTATTGGTTAAATCCAGGTGGTGACTATTCTATTGGCCGAGCAGTGTGTATATGTATGTATACTGAATATCTGTTTGTGTGTGTGTGTGTGTGTGTGTGTGTGTGTGCAAAATTTTGACCAGCTTGAAAAATGCTAATAGGAATACATAGCTATAAGATAATAAGATACTTCCAAAAAAAAAAAAAACTATAAGAAAATTCAAGCACACTGACAATATTAACAATGACACAATTGCTAAGAATAGACCTAACATGACTAAAATTACAATTTTAGCAAAGTGACATTCAGCTATGTATTTAAGAAGAACATATTGGCAAAGTGACAGTGCAAATGACACAACACTCGACATTATCTTCAGACGTGTTCATAAATCGTTTAAGAAGATGTTTAAAATACCATTTTTTGTTAGATTCTATGTAGCCGATTCGTTTATAATGACATTGCAAAGGAAATGAGACACTCCCTGGAATATCAAAGTTTCCTTCATAGCTGGTAAATGACTAAGAAAATGCTCTTTAAGATGAGATCTAATCATTTAGCCAACTGAGAACAGTGTAATGTTAGAGTGACAGTAGACAAAAAAGACAAAAGCGTTAACATTTATCTCAGATGTGTGGTTTAATGACTGTTTACACTTCACTGACATTTAGCCATGTTTACACATAGTGAAAACGATAATGGACCATCTGTGGATATTAATATTTTTCACAGACGGGTTTATAAATCCTTGTGACGAATAGAATTATAAAATTAGCATCAACTGCTAACCAAACCTTATCATATTAAGGAGCATATTTTGAAGCTGTGAATTCCACAAAATAAGGAACTTGCACTATATAGAATCTATAATGAGGACGATGATAACTTTTGAACGTGCTAGTAGCCGTCAGTTTGTGCTTATCTAGGAAGTTAGTAATTTGACTGCACAGAAATTCATGCCAACTGTATAAACTTTGAACAATTGATTAGCGCGTGAAGCCGACTTGTTGATGTGGTTTCTGACATTGTGTGACAGATTATTATCTATACAAAAGAGTAAAACAAGCTAAGAACTCTTGCAGCCCCATGCTAAAGCAGAAAAATGTACTTCCTTAGCACACTAGATCAGATTCAGCTAAGAGGCGTAGCCTAAAGCCTGCAGACAGAATTGTACGTTAGCTGTAAATGATCTGCACAATGGTACTGTATATACTCAGGTTTTATTCTGTTCTTCGATTAAACGTATCAAAGAATGCCTGTAGATTCTCTACAGTATGACCAAAGCAATCTTCACAAGTCAAGCGGATCTTAGTAGATTAGTTGGACTTCACTTAAGTTTTAGTATTGTAGTGCTGGTTATAAGATCTGTGGGCGTGTCCGTTTTTCAGTTTCAATTCTTCACTTTTATTTAAATATAGATGTGAATATAAAAATGAAAAGATACCAAAAAAGTAAAGGAATCAATGTGGTGCAGGTGTGTGTGTGTGTGTGTGTGTGTGTGTGTGTGTGTGTGCGTGTGCGTGTGTGCAAGGAAACACCCATAGTGGGCTGCAATGTGCTGTACGCGTCTCCCTCAACCTACACGGCAAACCGTAATGTCTCCGTCACCCACTGAGTTCAGTTCTGAGTAAACAACACAAACAAGACTGATATAATTGTACAACAATGCAGTGAGAACTTTGTGTTAGTATTGTCTTTCTTTTTTTTCTTTTTTTTTAAAGAGGCCAATGTGTTATAAGTGTGCAATTTTTTCCTTGTGCAAAAATGTAAAGGTAAAAAAAAATCTCAATGCAAAAAGATTGTACACTTTACACAGTTTATTCATAGATCCAACAGATCAGACATGTGTTTGTATTGTGTGACCAATGATAATACATTACTGCTTGAACTTAGCGATATGCAACAGATTCATGAATATTCATTGCATACATTACTTTACTATCCTTACTAATATGCTAGCATAGTGACTTTACATTAATTGAAAACTAAAAATCCGAATTAGTTTTTTAACAGTAATTTGTCGATGCATGAGTTCTATTAAAAAATAGCTGCATGAATTAAGTTCCAGAATAAATGCAAATACAAAAGATTTGACATTTTTACCAAAAAACACATAGGTGCATGCTAGAAAATATGTACACTAATTTTAGTTTTATTAATTAGTTAAACTGGGTAATGCATAATAGCTTTAATTATTTATTAATTGCATAAAACTGTATAAATTAAATTGACTCTATGTATAATAGAGCCTTTTTATATTTTAGAACTTCATTACAACTGTAGATCAATCCATAATGTGGGCTAAAATATTTTTTTTATTGTGTGTGTGTGAGAGTGTGTTTGCGTGTGCGCGCACAGGCCTGTGCATAGCAGATGGTCTCTAAAAGGAAAAAATAGAGAAGTGAGATTATAACCTTCATCAAGCATGTATATGCCTCCCTCTCTCTGCCTCTCTCTGTCTGTCTCTCTCTCTTCCCACATGTCTGTCATTCTTAACGGCCTTAAGGTCATGCCTAAATTAAACCTTTGATGCCCAAACTAATACACTCACCATCATGAAGGTGGACTTTTAAATTCAGTTGCTCATCACACAGAATAGCATGCTCAGTAGTTTAACACTCATGCAGTGATTAATCAGTGATATACAGTGTTGTGTAAAAATATTGAGCCACCCCGGATTTCTTCATATTTTGCTTCCAAAGAGTAAGACCTTCCTGTATTTTTAATGCAGACTTTTCTGGCCTGTATTTTTGTCCCTGGACCTGAGCGGTTTCAGAGTAATGTTTGTTTGTCTGTTAACCCACCCAGTGACCTTTGAATCATTCAAGCATGAAAAGCATTTAACTTAAGGCACGAATCAGTAAGGAAACAGGTGCAGATGATCAGGCCGGTGAGTAATACACTAGTGATGCTAGATGTGGGGCGGGGGCGCGCGTGTGTGTGTGTGTGTGTGTGTGTGTGTGTGTGTGTGTGTGTGTGTGTGTGCAGAGCTAGGGGGGTGTCAATACTTTTGGACAGTACTGTATTTGCACTTATTGTATAGTTTAGCGCCGCATTAACCATGGCCATAGTTATACTCATTTTTATTATACACTGTATATTTGAACTTACATTCGTAAAGCAAACTAAAAACTATCTACACGAGTACCTTTATTAATGTGTAAATTATGCTTATAATATTCAAGGTAAATGTATACGAATACAGCATTTTATTTGTTATAATTATTGTAGTTTAATTAAAACAGTAGTAATCCTTAGTCAAAACAAACATGACTACTACTAATGAAACATTTGGGGGACAGGGTGGCTTAGTAGTTAGCACCAGGGTCGAGGGTTCGATTCCCACGTCTGGTCTGTGTATCCTCGTTTCTTCCCACAGTCCAAAGACATGCCGATTAGTTTAATTGGGATTTCCACACTTCCCAAAGTGTGTGCGCTGTGATGGATTGGCACCCCGACCTGCCTCGTGCCCAAAGTTTCCTGGAATCGGCTTCAGGCTCCCAAAAGCCTGTACAGTATAGGAGATGAATGATTGAATGAATTAAACATTGATGATTATGATATACAGTATATTATACATTATACATAATTCTGGAATTTCCTTTGCGATCAATAAAGTATCTCTATTTATAATAAAAATTTTGATGAATAGTGCAGAAAGCTATGCTGACTAGGTATTGATTCAATCTCAGAATTTGTGTAGTATGTATTTGACATGGATTGAATTAACAAATTAAAAAGGCAAAATAATGACATAACTACTTTAGCTGTCTACAAAGGTCAGTGTTACATATGACTAAATTCAAGTGGATTTACAACCCTGTACAGTGTGTGTGTGTGTGTGTGTGTGTGTGTGTGTGTGGGCATTTGTGGTTGTGTGTAGTTACATTTAGTCTTGCTCAACATCTGCAAAACAAGATCACTTACATTATAGTGGATATAAATATTCCTTCCATCATCAACTTCCTGTTTTCTTTTTCCAAGAAACTTAATATGCCAAAAAAATGAAAAAAAAAAAAAAAACACTCAGCTTTTCATATTACAGAGAAATCGCAAAACTGTACTTAAAGGAAATGCCAAAGGAGACAAAGTTCTCCTTTGTTAAATACCAACATGACATTAAAACCCATTTGAGGCGCGTCTGCCGTTCTGTAAATTTTCTCTTACGGTAACATTAGAACGAGCAGATTACTATAAACCCATGCTTTCCTGCTATGCTAATGTCATTATAGATTATAGTCGTTATAGATGAGCGCTTGTCGTATCAGAATCGAGAACATCAAACGTACTGTGATGTGAGAATCTGGAATGTTCTGCTGCCGCCATTTTCTCTTCTATCGTTCTAAACAGAAGTTTAACCACCTCTGCCCTGACCTTTACTAATGTAGCCTGACCTGCTGAGCATGTTTTCCTCTTGCGGTTTTCTCATTCCTGTTTCGCACAAAACAGACCATCTATAAAGCACTAATCGCTGTGCGTTTGTAGAATGCCTATTTAATTTTTGACTGGCGCTGGCCACGAGGCTAATGTAGCTTATGTATCTGATAAAGTCATAGTATCTGCCTTGAGCTGCTTCCCTTTACTGGCGGCCATCTTGAACAACTACAATATTTATTATTATTATTATTATTATTATTATTAATAGTAGTATTATTGATGAGAAGCGAATGTTCCGAAACAGGACTACAGTTACACAAGACCCTGTATTACGTCAAAGCGCTATATGATTAATCGTTACTGCATCACCTGGAATCGAAAAACCTTTTCGGAACATTGAGTTGTTTTTCGGAGCTGCTTCATAACTGACGTGTTACCACGGACACTGACGTACGTGTGTGTGTCTGAGGTCACCGGTGTCATCGCTGGTGTTTGACTTTTCCTTCTTGTTTGTCAAAAAGTCACTGTTTGTGTGTGAGTTTGTTTGTTTTGTAGGCCATTCTCATCTCTGTAGCTATTTTTAAGTCATGGTTAACCCCCAGAACTCTCCGTCCTCGTCCCGCAGCACAACTACTTAATTTTTCCACTCTTAAAGTCAAACATCTATTTTTAACTCACACTGCAGTGGGTGTTCATGTGACCCGTCCTCATCACTGTTCTACCACTGACTGTAGAAATATCCTCGAAATATGATTAAAAGTCGGCGTCAAAAAGGAAGTATCACGTTTTTTTTTCCTTTAATGTAAACAAACAAACAAAAAGATTTTTGTCACTTTTTGTGATGAACGTGGTCTCTAATAGACCGTACTGTTTAGTTTTGTTTTACAGTAGCCTTGTATGACTCAAAATGCCGGGAATTGGCACAAAACATGACACTTTTTAATTAAACTTGAATTAACGTCATACTCCATTTTAAAAGTGAAACCAAAAATTACTAGATAAATAGCAGAACTAAACTTGATAATGCACTATAAACAAAAATGAATGAAAATCAGGAAAAGACACAAGATTCAATCGATGATATTTATGCTTTCAACTTAGTTGATAATTAATGATAATAGCAAGGTGTAATATAATCGATTGAGTCTTTTATAATATCTTTGTAGCTACACAGTCATTGTGGAAAAGAGCTAAAAACTGCTCGGAATTTCACAATTGACATCAGGTATGTTGCTCAATTGCTTACAAAGGACTAATAACATGGCTAAAATGACTATTTTAGCAAGCTGGTATTCGGCCATGTCAGTTGTAAAGACAATGTAACGGCATAGTGAAAGTAGAAACTAGTTAAAACCACCACAAATGTCAATGTTAACCTCAGACATGTTGCCAAATTGCTGAAAATGAGACTAGAATGAAGACTTAGTATCTGTTGCTAAGCTAACTTGACTCCATATGACTGAAATTACAATTCAAGCAACCTGTTATTCAGCCATGTCGGTTACTGTATAAAGACAATATAAAGACACAGTGACAGTGGAAACAAGATAAAATCACCAGAAATGTCAATGTTTACAAGGTTACTTGGAATAAAAAAGTCATCAGTTTGTCACAACATGAACTTGGTACTATAAAAAAAAAAAAAAAAAACGTTGAACTACTAGAGTAATGAGTACTACGATTGATTTGGTCACAGTCAAAGAACTGTAACTGCTCTACCCCATTAAAAGATGAGTAACCCCACATACAGTACATCCAAAAACAAGTTAGTTCTGACTCTACATCTGTATTTGTGTGTGTCCCCAGGCTCGGAATAAGCAGACAGGAGAGCTGGCTGCCATAAAGATAATCAAGATGGAACCTGGTAAGGGAAATTTGTGAGAAACTATTGACTCAAATGGACACTGTAAATGTTTGTTCGGCTGGTAGTGATTTGAATATGCGATGCAATAGTGGATCTTCTGGAAACTCTAACGTTTAAAATCCCCGACATGATGTAAATTTATGCAAAATATAAAAAATATAAAGTAAGTACAGTATGAGATAACAAGCGAAATCCAATAATTCCCATATGTATGGTACTGACAGCCCTTATTCTAGAGATACAAATTAGATCGTGGTCAACTTATACGTTGTTTTTTGTTTCCCTCTCTTATCTCAGAGGACGATTTCTCGGTGATCCAGCAGGAAATCGTGATGGTAAAGAGCTGTAAGCACAGCAACATCGTGGCCTACTACGGAAGCTACATCAGGTCAGAGTTTGAAGGAGGGGAAACTTTGCATACCCAGATATGGGTCCTTGTATCATTGTGGGGTTTAAAGTAGAGCACAGGTATACCATGCTTGCGCATTGCAGTAATATTTAGGAAAAACTGAATCTGAATCTGGTCTGAGATCAGAACCTTAACACGCAGCGTTTGAAACGGGAATGCACCCTCAATGAGAATGCGCACTCATTTCCAAACTGCAAATCTGCTAACCGGGATACAGATACCAAGAATCAGAATCCCCACGCAATCCCATCCAGCCCTCAAACACTTTTTTTTTTTGGGGGGGATGGGGGGGGATTTTTTCTCAGATTTTCTCCCTAATTTAGTTGTATCCAATTCCTCCCCGTCACTAGGGGGCTCCCACATTAAGGCTACTACTACCATTTAGTCGGGAGGGCCGAAGACCATCACGTGTTTCCTCCGAACCATGTGACGCCACCCGACCGCATCTTTTCAAACTGCTCGCTCACGCACCATTGGGTGCAGCGTAACACACTTGGAGGACAGCGCTATCCGATCCATCCGCTTGTGTGAGCTCATGGACGCCCCTGATTGGCTGTAGAGTCGTGATTAATGTGGGAGCACTAAATATCTCTTGTCCCTCCCCTCTGAGAGAGCTGTGCCAATCAGATCTCTCTAGACCTCCGGCTGCGAGAGTTTAGCCTTCAAACACTCTTGACCAATGCTAGCCAATTCTTCATTATTGACCAATTTCACCCACTTCCTTAAACACTGTTGACCAATCCCACCCACTTTCCTAATCACTTTTGGCCAGTTTCTCTTGGGATTATTTTGTCTTGTAAGTATTTGAGTGAGTGATACTTACATTTTGTCAAGAAAGAAGTATTGGGGGTGATTGGTCAAGGTTGGTTATTGGAGTGAGTGAGATTAGCTAGTGCTTTTTATTGCTGTGGTGGAGATTGATCAAAAGTAAAGAACTTGGTGGAATTGGCTAAGAGTGTTTATTGAAGCGGGTGGGATTGATCATTAATGTTTATTGGATTAATTTTTTGGGGAATTGGTCATGGGTGTTGTTGGGATGGGTCAAGAGTGTTTACTGGAGTGATTGTTATTGGTCAGGAGTTTATTGAGTGGGTGGGTGGTATTGGTCATAAATGTATATTGGAGTGGGTAAGATTGGTCAAGAGTGTTTACTGGAGTGTTGAAATTGGTCAAGAGTGTTTACTGGAGTGTTGAAATTGGACAAGAGTGTTTACTGGAGTGTTGAAATTGGTCAAGAGTGTTTATTGGAGCAGGTGGGCTTGGAGAAAAACTTTTCTAGTTTTAGCCCGTCGAGGATCATTGTGATTTTATTGTTCCATAATTTTAGCATAATCAGTCCAGTTTTTTTTTTCAAAAATAGCCTGCTATGTTGGAGCAGGAAATGTGATAATACCCATAGTAATTTGATATATAAACAAACATAAAACCACAGTCTAGTACTTAAGGTCTTAGTTACATATGTTGTTTTTAGTTTTTAGTGTTCCCATTCTGTAATAAATTTCAGTACATACTGTTATATATTCTGTAATATTTGCGTTTGCTGCACAAATGTATATCCTGGAAGCTGACTGCTTACTGCTGCATGACATTAACTATAAAGCCTTGCTATGTAAAGTTGCATTAAATGTATGAAAATTAGACAAACAAATTTGTTTTTATATGTTTGTTTTAGGGCACATAAACTCTGGATCTGTATGGAATACTGTGGTGGGGGTTCCTTACAAGATATCTATCATGGTTGGTAAAGTTGTCATCAATTTCCCTTTGCTCTGAATCATTTATTTGAACCGCAGCCTCCCTGTTAAGGGTTGTTTCATTGCCCTTCATTGGGTTTCACTGTAAAACCAAAGTCAAGTTACTTTAATGACCATCCAACAAGCTTCCTGGACTTCATGGAAAAATAATTTATCTTAAATTTTATCTTTATATATTTGTCTTAAATAAATCTTAAAAACTGTAGACAAGTCTTAACATTTGACTTCCACATACTGATCACATGTGGTTTATACACCTAACTAATCTCCACCGCCTACACACAACAGATGCTTTCATTACTAATTATGACTCTGGACACAATTTGAAGCAAAACAAAAATCATTTCCGCTGCACTGTTTATTGCTGCTTGGTAAAGAGCTTGAGTGTGCTCTTCATGCCATGTCAATAACTCACGCTTCACATGCCACTTTGAGGAGCTGGCCAATTGCTCCCAACTGGTTCTTCACTCTTCCACATGCAGATAGGTTACAGATACAGATACATCATAGGAAGATGATGGGTGCCATTCTTGGCAAGAGTTGCTCTGCCCTTCTCAGTCATAATGTATTGGGTCAGTTTTGCTCTCTGGGAATCCCAGACATGGATTACTGTGGCATCCTCTGGATGTGACCTTGCAATCTGCTGATAATAAGGCAAGTCTTTTTTCTGTTGCATCACTCATGACTCTCAGTCCAAAGATTCTGATATTTCTTTGTTGATGGAAATGATTTTTTCAAGTGTTCTTCAAGTCTCAGATCTTCTCTCTAGTCTGTGTGCATGGAGTTTCTTCCTGTGCTTGGTGGGTCTCCTCCAGGTACTCTGGTTTAAACAAACAGTAAAAACAAATGTGATGATGTAACAATGTAGGGCCTGTCATAAGCACTCTCACAAACTCCTATTTCAATGACTCCTTCTAAAGCCCTGCGTCAGGGCTCTTATCAGTATAAAACATCTCGTGGTGGTGCTCTCCATACACGTAACAGATGTAGGTTGCTAGATGTTTCCAATTTGTCCATAGTGTTTGACTGGGTTTTTTTGCGGAGTATGGAAATTGATTGGATGGATGGATGGATGGTGTGGCTTTCACATTCACCATCACTCTACTCCATCATCAAAACACCAAGTGAGCTAATATCTGTCCGAATTCTGCTCAGTTACGAATCCTGACTTTTAAAATCAATGCCAATGCGAACTGAAATGATTTTGGGGTTTTGGTACCTTTACAAATCCTTTCTAAGACATCCTTATCCTTCAATTTGTCACTATTTGGTAATAAGGTAATGTTAAAACATTGAATATAAAAGGAATATTATGGGAATGCGTATACAATGTTATCCCACGCACCTCACATCTCCACACGTAAAACCCATTTTCATCATTTATCAGTTTCGGTCACAGTTCTTATGCATCGCCTATAGCCCTGAAGTCTGCAATGCCGTCACTCATCATGTGTTTATCTCTCTTTATCTCTTTCATAGTAACCGGCCCTCTTTCAGAGCAGCAGATAGCATACGTGTGCCGCGAGATGCTACAGGTAAGCCCGAGAAGAGCTAGAACTGCTGGCAACATTGCAGATTTATAAATATTTCTGCGAGGGGCATTGAAGTCAAACTGGGACTTATTCTCTCATGAGCAGAAGAAAGAAGGTGTAAAAGTGATTGAAATTTCCATAAGACTTCAAGCACAGTGCAATGATGATGGTGCAGCCTGTTATTCAGAGCGCACTGCATGGATAGCTTGTCACCAACTTGCACAAGAGATAGACCAGTCTGTGGGAACTGTACACAAAATCATCCACCTACACCACACCTACACCACTCGCACATCACAGGACCTTGGCTGGGGTTATTGCTACATCCCTGACCTCTCTTCAAGCCACTTCCACATGCATGGGGCCAGTAAAGGAGCTCCTGCGAGGCCAGTGTTTTCAGTTATTCTGTACAATCAAAAGTCCTGGTTTGTCTTGAACACCCCTCGCTATTTAGAAAAACATATATACTTCACTCTAGGAACATCCTTGCATCAAATAGGTTTTACGTGACTAACTAGATAAGAAACTGAAAAAGTGTATTCTTCCCTGTGATAGTCATCTACCATGTCCAACGAGTGTGTGATGTTCATTGTGATGTTTGCCACTTTCTGTTTTGACATGCTATTTTTTTGTTGGTTTCTGTTCTGTTTTTTTTTTATAGTGATGGTGATGTGTTTTGCATTTATGGGATAGATATTTTAATTATAACTGCAATTCTGATCTCTATCTCTTTCTCTCTTTTTTTATAAAAGGGGTTAGATTACCTTCATGGCCAGAAAAAGATACACAGAGACATCAAGGTACATGCTGATGCCGAAAGGAATGTTTGTCAAAATATTGCATTGAGATTTACATGTTTGTGTTGTTTTACAGGTTTTATGGTTACTAAAAATTAACCATAAATTGACTATCGACTGGAATTAAACACCTCTTAAAATGCAGATTGAAATAGTTGGCGAGTTAACCAGGGTGTATTACTGTATAAAATTATGTAATTGCAACAGTCATAAAAGATCTATTTTTTTTTTTTAATGCTACTTTTCTTTCAGGGTGCCAATATTCTCCTGAATGATAACGGCGAGGTCAAATTAGGTGAGTGATTGTGTATTAACTGCTTGGTAGTATAATTTAAACTGGCTGGGGTTAAATATATATATATATA
>QMIH01000151.1:133663-186290 GCA_003987875.1 Clarias batrachus | reverse complement strand
CTCGATGATCTTTCTTGTTTTGTTTTTAGCGGATTTCGGAATCTCTGCACAAATCACAGCGACGTTCGCCCGTCGTATGTCTTTCATAGGAACTCCATATTGGTAAGAGCACACAGTGAAGCCACAGTGTTGACATTTTTTTTGTAGTTTTTGTATGGCTAGTATCATGGACGCTTGGCTTTCAGGACATTTAATTTGAGCTTTTTGTCCTGTCCCTGTCCTGTGAAAAACAACAAGCACCTTCAGCTAAAATTAAATGTACAATTACATAATTGTCATGTTCTAATTTTCAGAAATTTTTTACATCTATCTGTAACCCAAGTTGTAGAAATTCCAGTGTTATTCTGGTGCCGTTCTGACTGTAGTGTTAGTATTTCACATGGAGCAAGAAAATACAGTCTCAGTTTCGCAGAGAGTACGTTACCTTATCTTCTACAACAATACAACAAATACAGTGGAACCTTGGATTGCGAGTAATGTGGTTTACGAGCAAAGATTTTTAACGAATTTTGATTTAAAAATGAGCAAGTGTTGGTTTACGAGTGCCAAGTATCATGTATCACGCATGGCCCTCTTATTTTGACACCGAGCATCACTCTTGCGCTGCGGAATGGTGTGAATTGTCTCCCCTGCTCCCCTGGGTCTTAGTGCTCGTCTCTTACTGGTACAATCAACATCTCCCTCTGTGTTTCTCCGTCTCCTATGTGTGTGCGCGCGTGTAATTTGACACACACACACCGACATACACTCTTTTCACCCCCCCTCCCCGGCTTCACTCACGCACACAGACACTCAGCTCAGTCTTTTCAAAGGTAAGGTCCTGGTTCATTTTTTTTTAACTTTCATGCCAGTGTCATTAGAGAGATTTAATTATTTTTCCCGTTAAAACAGTGCTTCCATTGTGTGTGTGTTTGTTGTGAACCTTAGAAAGCGAAGAAGGGAGAGGGAGGAGGCGAGGGAAGGGGCTAATTCCACACACACACACACACACACACACCCACACACACACACACACACATACGGCGCCTGCACACACAAATGGAAACACTTATCTGTCGTGATTTACTTTTACTTTTTTTTTAAAGGTAAAGTGCAGCTTAATCTGTTTTATTTTCACTTTATAGATTGTGATATAGACTGCTTTATTTTTATGTATTTATTTTTTGGGCTGTGGAACAAATAATTTGAGTTTTCATGATTTCTTATGGGAAAATCTGATTTGATTTACGAGTATGTTGGAATACGAGCCCACTTCTGGAACAAATTATGCTCGTAATCCAAGGTTCCACTGTAGATTGAATAATCTTGTTTTCGTAGAGTAATTTCTATGTCAGATAAACCTCTTAATTTTTCTCGCCTGTGTGGTATGGTTCTCACGCAGGATGGCACCTGAGGTGGCAGCAGTTGAGATTAAAGGAGGTTATAACGAGCTGTGTGATATTTGGTCAGTTGGAATCACAGCGATTGAACTCGCAGAGCTTCAGCCGCCTCTGTTCGATGTGCATCCACTCAGGTGTTTACAGGAACACACACACACACACACACACACACACAAACACACACACACATACCTTATTTTAATTTTTAGATATCTCCTGGTGTATAATTACATTTCTATCGCGCTGTGTTTCAGGGTTCTCTTCCTCATGTCTAAAAGCGGATACCAACCTCCCAAACTCAAAGACAAGGCTAAGTGGTGTGTGTGTGTGTGTACTTTTACTGGCCTATACTGGTGCTGCTGATTAAACAATTAAACAATGTGTAATATGTGTGTATGTGCTTGCGCATGTGTCTGTGTGTATTAGGAGCCCTATGTTTTATAACTTTGTAAAGTCAATGCTAATCAGAAACCCAAAGAAGAGACCGAACGCCAAGAAGATGCTCACAGTAAGTATTTCGACAAACAGTACCCCTACAGCTGCTTCTGCTGTTACTAACACTAGTACTGCCAATAGTATCAGTACAACTAGTACTGTATAATTACTACTACTAGTTACTAGTACTACAGCTTTTAACACTACTACTAATACTACATCTTCAAATGCTACTAACACTACAACTAAAAATAATTTTTCTACTTACACAATCACTAATAATATTCCTTCTACAACTACTATTATTGTTTCTATTATGATGACTAATACTAACACAACTACTACAAAACATTTAACATTAGTTCTAATACTAGTAAAAAGACGAACACTACTGCTACTAACGCGACTACTAAAAATAATATTCAAACTACTGTTGAATTATTACCACTACAAAAACTACCTTTACTATTGTTAGTATTACGTATGATTAGTATTAATACCACTACTAATACTAATACTTCCAACTACCAACCTTGTTTGTACTACTGTTACTACTGTTGCTACTTTCTGTTATTAATATTGGTCATCTGCCATCTATCATTACTTCTAGTAAAATTTCTTACTGTATATATAGTAATCGCTATCACTGTTACTAGCTATACACTTAGCAATATTATTAGTACTACTACAACTGTTGATACGTTTATTCCTAACAAAACTAGTAATACTAATGCTACTAATATTAGAATCCTTCCACTATTATTACTACCACTAACACTACTTAACCCTACTACTAATATTATTAGGACAACTGCCACAATTATGACTGATATTACTACTATTTTGTCTTCTAACACTAGTTCAACAATATTATTAGTACTACTGATGACAATTTCAATACTATTGTAAACTAGTAATTCTACTACTCTTCACATTACTACGAATTATAATATTAGTTCTACTTGAATTATTATTACTGCTGCTAATATTACTGCAACACTACTACTGACTCAAATCTTAGCACTTCTCCTTCTACTCTTCCTACTACTAATACTAATGAACTACTACATCTTCATTCTCTCGCAGCACATGTTTGTGACTCAGCCATGTTTAAAGCGAGACTTAACCCTTGAACTGCTGGATAAACTCCGGCATCCTGAGAAACTCAAAGAGTGTTTACACCCGGATGATGACGACATAGAGGTGCGCGCACACACACACACACACACATACACACACACACACTCAGGCAACTATTTTAAGTCATGAAATTATTCACAAATTAATGGACGTGATTTTAATCTGTGTGTGTATGTGTGTGTGTGTGTGTGTGTGTGTGTGTGTGTGGTTCGCTTGATGCTCTCCATATTCAGATGGCAGTGCCGAATTCATTGAGACGAATTCATTCCATTAACCGACACAACCGGGCCGAGAGGACAAACTCGGACATCAGCTGTAAGAGACCGTCTCTGTCATTCTGTGTCTCTCTGTCTCTTTCACACTCTCTCTTTCTTTCTGTCTCTTTTTCTCTCGCTTTTTTTTTTCAGTCTGCCCATCTCTCACTCTCTCTCGGTCTGTCTTTCTCTCTGTCTGTCTCTTTCTATCTGCCTCTGTCTCAGTCAGTTTGACGTTCTCTCTTACTGTCTGTCTCTCTATCTGACTGCCCGCCTCTGTTTTCCGTCTGTCTCTCTGGATCTTTCTTTTTGTCTTTTTCTCTCTGTCTTTCTGTGTATTGTGGGTATTTTGCCATTGTCTCACTGTTTATCTGCTTGTCTCTTTCCGGTCGTCTGTGTCTCTCTGTCTACTGTTCTGATACGTGTTTCCTGTTTCAGTAAATCAGATCTACACACAGAGACCAATGAACCGAAAGCAGGAGTCACCAGATACAACTGTAAGTGTGTGTGTGTGTGTGAGTGTGTGTGTGTGTGTGAGTGTGTGTGTGCACACATCCTACATTCTGTTTAATTCATACAATCCAAATGCATCTTCACCGCCCTAAAAATAAAACAAACATACACACACACACACACACACACACACACACACACACACACACACACACAACCCAGAGTAAAATCACGGTACTGTTAGTACGGCACTTAAGTAAAACCTCACAATCCATTATAATAATCATTATCCAGTAAGAACAAGAATCTCTATCAATCACACTACAGTGTTTTGTACATTTTTGTTACCTGTTTTGTTAGTTTTTTTCCCCCTTAGTTTTACTTTCTTAAGTTTTGCACTTAATTTTGTGGTGTTATTTGTTATTTTTTGGTGGTTTTGTATTTTTTTTTAGTTTCTTGCTAGTTTTTTTTATTATAATATATATTTTTTTGCTTTACTTTTTTAAAAATTAGTTTCTCTTAGTTTTGTATTTTTTTTGTGGTTTTTATTGTTATTTATTTATTTATTTATTAGTTTGTTTTTGTTAGCATTTTGGTAGGTTTTGCCCTTTTTCTAGCTTTTATTAGTATTTATTGCTTTTATTAGTTTGTATTAGTGTCACGTTTCCAATATTTATTTAACTGTTTTAGTTCTTGCCAAGTTTAAAGATGAAATAATATTTTACTTTCTTTCATTTTTCGCATTTTCTTGTGTTGAAAATTTTGGTTTGTTACTCCCCTTTTTCTTATTACACAGTATTTGTTTGATTTCATTGTTTGAGAGTTTTGTGTCAGTAATGACATTTTCTGTTTTCGTAATTTAGTGTATTTAGTTCAAGCTTTGCATTTTCTGCCTGTTATCCTGTTTATGTTCAGGGTTATGTGTTAAATATTAACATATATTATTCATACTTTTATTCATCACATTGTGCCTCTGGTTAGGCGTGTATGGATATTGCTGTGTGTAAATGAAGTTCTAAATTGTTTATGTATACTGTGTTAGTTACAGGCTCCGGTTAGTTGTCAGTGGATGGGTTCTCCAGAGTCACAACTCAAAAGTCCGACCAGGTAAAGATTTCTGTCTCTGAAACTATGATACTGAATTGAGCTTAAGAAACGGGATATGTCATGCTTTGATATAAAAAAAAAAGCGCAAATTACTGAGTTTTTAACTATTCAGAGCGTGACATAGATATGCTTATGTGTTGTTTTTAACAGAGGGGACAGCACGGACAGCGACGATGACTACGATGACGTGGAACTGTACGAATTTTATAGTCAAATCTCACTCAAAGTTTGTTTGAAAGATTCATTCCAGCAGCTCGTTTGGATTTTGAACTTTTGACAAATTTGTGCTTTAATGTTCATTATAAATGTTTTGCTTAAGCCAAATTTGAGCTCTTTTATTTCTGTGATTTTTTAATCTGTTTTTTAAACAATAATCAAGAGCAATTTTGTAAACTTGTTAGTTTTCTAAATTTAAGCTTCCTAATGCCACCAGTAGCTTCACAAACAATAGTCTTTATTTGATGTATTTGTTTTAGCTGTAGTCATTATATACCCATGATTTACCGCTAGCATTTAAAGTTTGCCCAAGTGACCAATATTATTATGCTCATCCAAGCGCTGAAATGTTCATCTTGATTTTATTTAGTGAGTTTTTACTTATCATCATATTCACATTTTGTACCCGGCTATGAAACTACACTTGTGTTAGATAGATTAATGGTTAACAATATGTGTTCTGTTTTCCTCCTGCAGCCCTTGTAATCAGTTTAGCAGGTATGTCCCCTATATATACACACACACACACACACACACACACACACACACAAATGGAACTTAACGTTTTTAAATCTCTGTGCAGTAACTCGCTGCCTGCTGATGATGTTCCTCCTCCGCTCCCTCCGAAGGTACTCTTTGTCTATTTAAAATGTATTATATAATGGGTATAGAAAAGTGTATTAACAGTATATACACTATTGTGTGTGTGTGTGTTTGTATGTGACTAGCCTAAGATGCGCAGCAGCTCAGAAGAAAGCATGGCTGCAGAAGAGGAAAGAACGAAAGGTCAGAGTCTCTCCATTCCGTCTCCACTGCTTAGGACCAGCAGCGGGACACACACAAGGAGTCATCCGGTGCCAAGGCCACGCTCTGTTCGTAACGTCAACTCAGGTGAGAGACACGTACACTCGTGCATACACATGTAAAACACAAAACACAGGCTATATTAAGAATTTGTGTGTGTGTGTGTGTTTTGTGGGTGTGTGTTCTGGCAGACCCTTCCACATTTTCCAGCTTCAGGACAGACACCTCGCCAGATCAGCCTCCTGTATTACCACCCAAATCAGACAGGAGGCGCCGACAGCCTGCTAAGGTATCTTTCAAGAGTATCCCCAGCTAGAGCCTCCTTTTGTTCTGTAGCCACGCCCCATCCATCCCCTCGCCGTCTCGACACAATCGCTAAATAACACATAAGCCGTATTTGGATGAGATCGTTTTCTCTAAGTGTTGCATGTCATAGTTTGTCATCAAGTTCCACATGCTGGATTCGAACCAAACTAACCTCATAAATGACTCTGAAAATGAAACAGTAACGAAGAAGAACATGGTTAATGAGTTTAGAAACCACAAACACGTGTCAGCAGCTTTAAGATAATTCCGCTTCTGTTGTCTTTTTTCAGTACTGTGGTGGAAACAAAATGCTAATATCCTCCCCCATTTGTGCACTACAAGTAAAACTCTCGCTGCAACTTATACTATACCTTTACACAGCATTATTTTCATGCCATACATGCAGATGAATTAAACCCCTCCCCCGGCACCAATAAAATATGCAGATAAGATGTAGATACTTTTTAAATGAGAGTTTCTGGTATTTCTTGATAATCAATACAACATTTCACCAGCCTTCCTATCAGAACCTGAGTATTTGTCTATGCACCAATCCCTTGGATCAAAATGTCTGGTTGTATGTTTTTTTCAGGAGCCGCCAGATCCAATATATAGGAAGAAACCGGTATGAAACACAACTCATCCAACAACAACAACAACAACAAGAATAATCACAAAATCCTTTAATACCTAAAAATGACAGTCAGCTAAACATTCTTTCTTTTCTCCCTTACAGATCTACTTTAAAAAGGTCTTTAACGGCTCCCCTTTGAAAGTGAACTGCTCTACAACATGGGATCACCCCACCACTAAAGGTAAAAAATGAAAGGTCAAAGGTCAAAAATTGTAGTCGAGGTCGTGCCCCAAATTCTAACAGTGTGAAAAACATAGGGTGGTTTCGAAAAAAGAAAAAAATCTTCACATAATACTATGATTCTGTCACTCTGGAAGGATTTATATCATTATATATAAATTGTTATATATAATTAAGAAATAGCAGTAAAATATGTAAAATATGTTTACATTTGAGGAAGTTTTGTCCAAGAAGCATTATTGTTTTTGTGCATTATATTTTCGGATTGTCTGTGCGTCAATCTTTCTGTGATTCTCATAGTTTGATACTTTAAACCAAACGGTTAAATGTTTGTAGGATTTACAGCGTTACCTCAGCATACAAATTTAACCCGTAATGTTCGTATTGCAAAATGCATTTTCCCATAGGAAATAGTGCAAATGCAGATAATCCGTTCCAGCAACCCGAAAATATTACCAATGTTTCCAATCAAAACATTTAGAAAAGACGTGTAAATGGAGTAAAACATGAAATAAATAGACATTAAACTTCACTTAACCTTAATTTATGATTTCTCTTGGCAACAGCTGCTTTAAACACCAAACTGAAAGTGGTTCCTGTTTCTTCTTGCTAAAATTCTTGGGACCCATGATGTCTTCACTAAATCTTGCACTAGATTCCAAACCTACGAAAAATACCCGTATACTCAAAAAATACGAACCTCATTTCGTTTGACTTTTTGGCAGTTTTCAATTCATAATCACTCACTCACTCACTCATTGTCTATACCGCTTTATCCTGTATTCAGGATCGCGGGGGTGGAGCCTATCCCAGGAGATGTAGGGCACAAGGCAGAGTACACCCTGGACAGGCACACACACACATACACACACTCACTCACTCATTCACACACTACGGGCAATTTGGGAACGCCAATTAGCCTAATCTGCCCGTTCTTTGGACTGTGGGAGGAAACCGGAGTACCCGGAGGAAACCCACCAAGCACGGGGAGAACATGCAAACTCCATACACACAGAGACGGGAATCGATGAACGCTTAAAAATACAAAACAGCTCTTTTTTTCATCCTTTGCAGCTACTCGCATTTTGTGAGATTATCGCTTCCTCTATTTCTTTTGAGTTTGTGGGAGGTTGGTGAAATAGAGCCACCTCCAGTACTGACGTGTGGCACACTTCATCGTATGAACAGTCAAGAAAAAGTGACACTTTGGTACAGATTAATACTTCGCAACATGTTAAAAAAAGATGATTGAGGAAAAGCAAAAAACATGAGTGTTATTTAATTGAATTCAATTTAAAAATCACACTGCCCAAAATGTACTCTAATTGAATTCATTTTAAGCCGCAAACCTTCACAATAAACTCAAGTCATGTCCTCCTTTTTACTAACTTCCTAAACTAATGTACACTGATGTTGTCAGTGTTTCCTGGGTAACACACACACTTCCTTCACCACCAACAACAGCGCTGCCATTGAGTAGAGTAGAACTGCTTTTCTGGCGATTTATTAGCACGGCCAACATTTCAGCATGAAGAGTGCTAACCAGACATGAATTAGCATTTGACGCTGCTCTCTCTCTCTCTCTCCGGTCAGACCACCACCTGATCCTGGGTGCCGATGAAGGGATCTTCACCTTAAATCTGAACGGCTCGGAGGCAACACTGGAGCTGGTGAGTGACAAACACACAGTCAGCATTTTTATTTTTGAATGGTTTAAAATTAAACCACATGTTTTACTCGCATTTCCAATTTACACCATCGTAACTTCCTCATTTTCTGATCGGGTTTCCGTTTCTGATAATGTTTTCTATTGTAAAAGAAAAATCGAAACAACATGACATTGCAAAGCTAAAGACGTAGCTGTAACAGCAGCCATTTTAGGTTCAAATTGGATTGTAAAATTTCCGTTACGTTAAATATAAACTGATAAAATGCTATTACATAAAGTCTGGTGGAATAATCTGTAATGTGCTATTTAGCTCATGAGGATCAATAAAGACTTCTGAACTCTTATCTCTTTTTGTCAATATTTAAGCTTTATCCAGGGAAGTGCATATGGGTGTACACCATCAGCAATGTCCTAATGTCTATATCAGGTAAGTCAGAAAAACACCAGGACACAGAAAAAAAGTGAAAATCACCAACATTTATTTATTTATTTATTTATTTATTTATTTATTCATTCATTTATTTATTTATTTATTCATACATATGATACATATTAATGAGACATTTCCCCCTGCTGGTGAACTTCAGAACACTTATTCACTTATTTACACACCCATGTAATAAGCACTCAATAACTTTAACTAGAGTGATTAATGGCTTGCAAAAGTATTTGCTCCCTTTGAACTTTCTCTATAACTTACAGTATAATGAATCCACTCGTCTGATTTGGGATCATTTCCTAAGCTCACCCTGATTGATACTTGTTTTCATATGCACACACACACACACACACACACACACCTGCGCACATCGGCCGCGGTATATAAAGTTACATCGGGAAGAGGTACTGCAGCAGGGAGAGCGTTTGATGATCGGCAATATGCCGCGTGGATTCTGCAGTTAATACAAAACGAATCGGCTTTCTTACCTACGACGTTTATTTATTTAGGTCGACATTATTCGGACTAGATATTCTGAGTAGATTCATGACATATAATTACAATAAAGTTCATTTTAGTTCCAGGTTGTAACACTGTACAATATGGAAAAGTTCACTTGGGGGAGAAGTCTTACTAATAACTACTTACTGTAGCTTAATATTTTCAGTCATCATTTATCTGAACTCAGCTAATTTTTTAAACTTCGTCCTTGTGTGTCACGGCTTTGCTAACTGATTGTGTGCATGTGTATGTATGTGTGTGTGTGTGTGTGTGTGTGTGTGTTAGGAAAGTCCTCCCAACTACATTCCCATTCTCTCAAAGAATTGTACGAGCAGGCAAGAAAAGAACATCGCGTGGCACTGCCAACACACAGACTGATACCCAGGTGACTCCATACACACACACACACACACACACACACTACAGACCATGTTAAGTCTTTTTTTTCCATTCCTTACTTACGGTAACCGTGATTCAGAAATTTGCTTTGTGCATGAAACTATTACACTGCTTAACTCGCACAAAAGCCAACCCGGATCATCTACTCTAAAACTGAAACATCAGCCTCAACGTGACCTACATGATGCCATGACTACTTCTTGCATGTGCAAATTAGCAGAACGCACGTTCGAAAACAGTAACACACACCTACACATAACCACACAATGACATCTATATGCAGGAATGCACACAGTTAGATGCACATTAACCCAGCTTTTGTTTAATCATCTTGTTTTAACAGGAAGTTCACCATCACCACAAAGATCCCAGACACCAAGGGATGCCGAGCATGTTCAGTGGGTAAGGGAAGCAGGAAACACCGCGACCATCTGTAAAAAAAAAAACTCAGGCCCTGAATTCCAATCGGGTCCAGGAAAATGTTCAAAAACCCAATTCCCCGTTAAACTCAAAAGCAAATTATCTCAGTCAAAAATTTTATTTACAGATCAACATCCCAGGGAATTGAATTTGCAATGCGGCATATGTCAATTTAAATTTAAATGATGAACACAGTTAAAATTAAAGATTACAAATTTAAATCAAACTACTACAAGAAACCCTGAAACTCAAAAGGTTACTCTATAAAACTCACATTGACATTATTGCATCATAAGTCAAATAATCACAAATATACTTTATAGGTCAACATGAATTTGCTAATTTTTTTATTAGATTTTTTCAAAATCATAATAGAACAAAAATGAAACGTTTGAAGTAAATAAAAATCATTTTAGAATCAAATTCAGTTAGATAAATAAGATTATAGAATATTTGTTCATTCTTGAAATCAATAAATATGTCTAAAATAATGTTATAATATGATATTATAAGCGATATTAGATAAATATGGCTGGATTCAAGATATTTTTACGTGATATAATTTTCTGCTCTTTGCTAATGTCTTTCTTTCTTTAGTCCAAAACACTCAGCGAGGGTGTGTGTTCTTGTGCGGAGCTTTGGACTGCAGAGTGGTTCTGCTGCAGTGGTACGAGCCCATGCAGAAGTTCATGCTCATAAAGGTTGGCTTTCTTTCCCAAAACTTTTAGCATTATTAATATTAAACATATCATCATCTACGTTCTTACACACCAGTCGATACATATCATATATTATATAGTATTATATAATGCAGTTTTGTTTTTATTGTGCTGTTTTTTTATTTGATTTTATTCCCTTCAGGGTACTTTCCAAAACAATTTTGTCACTCTGAATTTATATTATTTTTTACTATTTTATTGTATTGTTACAGTTTTCAACAATTGCCTTTACTAATTAGTTACCTCATCTTGCATGTTTCAGCTTATACAAGCTAATGAAACAAAAGGGTGGCTACCAAATATCTGTGTTTAGTAAATTCCTAAATTCCACACAAAATACAAATTCTAATTAAAAAATTGTTCACTACATGATACCTGCAAACCTTAAGCCATTTTTATGTTCACACTTTTAGCCAGAAATTCTCCACAATTTCACAATTCTATACAAGTTTTTCATAATTTTATAGCTAATGTCTAGGTAGCTAAAATGTAAAAAAAACAGTAAAAAAATGTAATGTAAAAAATGTATTTAAAAAAAAAAAAAAAGCATATATATATAATGCTTGCCACAAATTATTCAGTGTTTGTCCTTATTTTTGTTGCCTCTCTGGCTAACTAGTATAACCTATTTTATTCATCTTATGCCAAGTAGGCTATTACATTTTAAAACAAACAAACAAACAAACAAACAAACAAACAAAAACATTGAAGTTACATTTAATATTTTTGTAATCTCCCTAAAACTAGATATCACCTTCATTATAAAAGCTATAAAGCGTCATTTCTTTGCTTCCTCTTGAAGTGTAAAAAAAGACAACAAACCATAACACACAGCAGCCTTTATTTTGGATTTATCCCAAAAGTGGACTTTGTGAGGCACTGGACTCTCCTTCCATAAAGAAAATAGAAATAAGCAGCTCCTTACAAACAAAAGTAGAAACAATACTGATCAATCCTGTATATGTATAGTTATATTATGTGTATTTTTAGTCCATTTGTATGAGAAGAAGTGATTTGTATGATTTGAAGTTTTATTCATGTGTTCTTTATTCTTTTTTACGTCTGTTAACAAATGACCCTCACTCTTCCCTGCAGGATTTTGACTTCCCGCTGCCGTCCCCGCTGCGTGTGTTCGAGATGTTAATGACTCCTGATCAGGAGTATCCGCTCGTGTGTATCGGGATCAGCAGGGGTGCGACCTCAATGCATCCAGTTCAACTGGAGACCATCAACCTCAACTCCAACACGTCCTGGTTCACCAGCACAGGCTCCGGTTAGCAATCCAGATAATGTATCTGAGTTTTTAGTTGCATAATTAGTAACATTATTAGTACTATCATTTTCCAAACAGAGAACATCCCAAAGTGTTTCATTTCTCTTAGGCTACAAGGATTTGCCAACAACTCTACAGTGTTTCACTTATGAATGAACATGTCCTACTTTTTATGCATTAACAGTTTCATGAGTCATAGCAGTTCCTGTTCTCACATACCTTTATAGCAGGGATAACAGCCTCATCAGCCTCTCGCACTGTCCATGTTTGGACAGTATTCCTTTTTTAAGAAGCCAAGATAAGTCTCCAAAATATATCTGTTAACTTTCCATATCACTCAGACGTTCTGCTGTCGCTAAAATTCCTTCTCGTTTCAAACACACTGTTTCATCTGCCCCTTTGTCGAAGTGGTATTGTTTTTAGCCAATCAGAACACAGGTGTCAGGGATAACCCCTAGAGGGCGCCAAAGCGCCCTAAGACTTTTTGTGTAGTTCTTTTTACTTTCAGTTTAATACTTCATTTCCTAGTTCGCAACTCGGTCAGGTCACGTGGGCGCGCACCTGATCCGAGTTGATCATTATTCTAATTATAAAAGGTGTGTTTGAGTTCTAGTTTTTGTCTTGCATTTGTTACAATAAGTTTAAAGTAAATGTCTCGTGTCGTTATTCGTGTTTTGGTTTCGTTTTATTATTAAAGTATATTTGTTTATTTAATTTCCCTGTTTTGTGTTTATGTTTATAATAAAATAAATCGTTTTCCCTGAACCAACTGGAATCCCTGCGTTTATGCCTCGCACAACCCCAGAACCGTGACAACAGGAAACAGAACTTTATTTAAAATAGTGCCTAGAATTGAGTCAAAGGAGGGGCTATGCAAATTGTTCCTCAAATTTGATCTATCTATCTATCTATCTATCTATCTATCTATCTATCTATCTATCTATCTATCTATCTATCTATTATTATTATTATTATTATTATTATTATTATCTTTTATTGCCAGGCATTACACCAGGCAGGACATTTGAACAGTGTGATCAGGCAAAAATGGTCAAAGAAAAATAAATAGGACTAATATAAAAACTAGGATTTTTTTTAACTCTCATATTTTGGTTGCATACACGCTGAAGATTGATGTGAATGGTCAAAAATTGCTTAAAAGGTTCCGTTTAAATAAGTATTGCGCATCAGGAGTTTCTGAGGATTAACCCACTGTGCATGTGTTTGTTAGAGAACCGAAGCATAGAGAGGGTTCAGGTGAATCAACTGGACAGTGAAACACTCCTTGTTCGGATTGAGAGTAAGTGAACTTTCTTGTCTGTTTTTAGTCAAACATATAGAAATGATATACTGTATGCCTTCAGGAAAACCTTTTTGATCCCAGAGTATTAACATATTAGTTAAGGTTCAGAGATACGCTTGTGAAAATGAAATCCTCTATTATGAGAGAATCTAAGTAAGAAATAAGAATAAGTGAAGAGAAATGTCAGTGACTTCACATTAAATGGGGAAATTTCTATTAGACAAAGTATTTTTTTTTTCTAGAGGAATCCTGGCCACTGCATTAAATGAAATGGAGATTAAGTAGTACATGAGATCACACATGCTGTAAATTCGTGTTGTATTTAAAACACCGTCTTAATAAAAAATGTCTTGCAGCCAAATTTCAAGGAACGTTTCTGAAAATTGCGTGAATGTTTTAATCCCGTTCTTAATTCTCACAGACACAGTGCATGTGGTGAGCATGGACGGAGCACCGAAGAGCTCCAGGAAGTCGCAAGCAGAAGTCAAGTTCACTTTTGAGGTAGACTCAGTAGGTAAGCTATTATACCACAGGAAGCAAAGCCATACTGTACACTGCATGCACAAACTACTTTTACTGAACCCAGGACTTTTTACTTCCCCCCCTGGTTGAATCATCAACAAAACATACAGCTTGTTGTTTACCCAAGAGTCACATGGTATCACACGACTGTCATACCTAAAGTACAACATAGAAATGCATTAGAACATCTTGATTAATCAAGCTAATACTTAGTGGTATGATATGTTACCATAGTAACAGCTTATAAGAGATAGATTTTTGTTGTTATGTTATCAAATGTGTGTTTATTTTTTTTACATTTTACACCAATACTCGGGATTTCAAAACTAGGAAATAACACATATGGAAATAAGCAATTATGTAACAACAACAACAACAACAACAACAACAGTCAGTTGTTATTTTTCTGAATAGTTCTTAAAAGAACAGCATTTTAAAATGCATTTGCAAAACCCATGCAGAGGAGAAGTTCAATTAGTGTCACTAGCCTCACAAATCACCAATTACCAAACAGCACCTCAGATTAGAGCGGTTATTTTGGTTGCCTCCTGCATTGTTTTACAGTGTAGAAAGAAATAAAAATCAGGAACGACAGTGGAGGTAGAAAGTGATCGCAAACATTTGAGCGTTAGTGTATAGCGGTATATCTGGACAGCGATTTAGGACGTCACTGCAAACAAATGAAGCTATATTCTTCTTTATTTCTTAAACTTTATACACTTTTAATATATGTGTGTGTGTGTGTGTGTGTGTGTAGTGTATATCGAGGAAACGTTGTTGGCTCTATGGAAACATGGCTGGCAGAGGAGAGGCGAAGCGTTCTCAGACATCCTGCAGGAGATCACTGAGCAGAGGAAAACATTTCGGCTCGTTGGGTCAGACAGGTATAAACACGCGAACGCACGCGCACACACACATACACACACACACACACAAATTTGTCTTACACTACTTGTAAGAACTTGTCACTGCTGATCCATTATTATTAATGCAATTCATTAAAGCTATCTACACTTAAATCTAATCTCATGTTAAATTCAGTAGTCAAAAGGATGCATTTTGGCTTTTTAAGTTTTTGAAACCTGCATATTTTGTATTTTTGGCTTTTCACTGACTCAACTACTGTAGCTAAACAATCCTGTGCAGTAGTTCTAAATCTACACTTTAAAAATTAAAACTAAAAATTGCTCTTCTAATATGTAATCCAAATGAGCTTGAAAAAAAAAAACACAATATCTAAGTCTTGGCAGCTGGTGGTTCTTGAAGTTTATGAAGTTTATGTAGATGTTCGTGCCTGTTTGTGTGTGAGGCTTCATCAGTTCTACTGAAATAGCATTCGAGATCGTTCTACACATCTACACAAAACTGACCTACGTAAATAGTGTGCAGAATGTCTTCAGATGAACAAAAGTAGACCCGATTTCCAATCCATTTATTTGAGGATGCAATATAATAAATTGAACATCAATAAAGTAGATGCATTTTACGCAATCATTCTGATTTCCTGTAAAACATTTGTGTGCAATCATATAACTGAATTAGAGTTTGTAAGTGCAACACTCAGTAATTCTGGCACATGACATTAAGGCTTTTTTTTTTTTGTTTGTCTTTTTTTTGCTGTTCTAATCTTTTCCATGAATTTGAACATTTTGTATGTGATGTATCATGTTTCCTGATAAATGGGGCAATATTATGCTTTAAAAGGTCATATCAGCACTGCAGGGATTTTCACCAAGCTTTTATCTTATCTTTATCTTATCAAGTTTTTTTTTCATGCTGTTAGGATCTTTCTGATCGCAACTTTGGCAGGAATGGGCTAAAAAAAAAAAAAAACTGTTAGACTTTACCAAAAGTAAGGCATCAGCCTAGAACTACATGGGAGGAGTAGGTGAATGATCTCAAGGCAGTTGGGACAAACAAACAAACCATTGCTAACACAATACATCGCACCATAGATTAAAATCCTTCAATGCTGTAAGGTCACCCTGCTCCTCAAGATGACATACGTACAAGCCTGTCTAAAGTTTGCCAATGAACAGAGATGGATTAGTGCTGTTGTCAGATGAGACCAAAATTGAGCTCTTTGGCATCAACTCGACTTGCCATGTTTAGAGGAGGAAAAATGATGACTATAACCATAAGAACACCATCCCAAGTCAAGCAGAGAGGTGGAAACATCATACTTTGGGGCTGTTTCTCTGCTAAAGGTACAGGCCGACTTTGCTGCATTGAGTGGCCAAAGGACGAGGCCAAGTGTTTTAAAATCCTGAATGAGAACCTCCTGAAGATGGGTTGTGGATGGTCTTCCAGAATGACAGTGACCCAAAACATATTGCCAAGGCAACAAAGGAGTGGCTCAAGAAGAAGCAAATTAAGCTCATGGAGTGGTCTAGCCAGTCAACTTTACTCCTATTGGAAATTTACGAAGGGAGCTGAAACTTTGAGGTGCCAAGCGTCAGGCAAGAAACCTTAAGGGTTTAAAGAAGTTCTGTAAAGGAGAGTGAACCAAAATCCCTCCTGTGATGTGTGCAAATCTGTTAACCAACTACAAGAAACGTCTTACCTTTGTCCTTGCCATCAAGAGTCTCTCCACTAAGAACTAAATTATGTTTTTCTTGCGATCAAATACTTATGTTCCTCATTGTGATGCAAATCAATTTATTTCTTTTGTATCACGTGTTTTTTCTGGATTTTTCGTTGATATTCCGCCTCTATCCTTAACAATAAACCGATGATAAAAATGATTTACCCTTCATTTCTTTCTAAGTGGGCAAACTTACAAAATCTGCAGGGAATTAAATAATTTTTTGCCCGACTGTATATACTAGCTAACATCTTTGCACATTAGCCTTATTTCATCCTAGTATACTTACGTATTAGCATACTGGAACTATATTTTCTAAAATACTTGCTTACTCACACATTAACTTAGATGCTTGTTTACTTGAACTGCAGCCTTGCACATTATCCTGACAATAACTGGACACTACATACTGTATTTCTATCATATTCATTTACTATATATATTTTCTATTTTTATTAGATATTCTGTAACATTTTTATATTTATCTTATTCTAATATTTTATTTTCATTTTTATTCTTATCTGTATATTATGTAAATAAGTGTTTCTTTATTTTCAAATCTCTTGTTTCTTTTTTGTTGTAATATTGTAGGTCGACAGCAGTCGTATAAGCATTTCACTTCATATCATACAGTGTATGACTGTGTATGTGACGAATAAAATTTGAATTTGAATTTTACTTACATACAAATGAATGCTAGAATACATGCATACCTGACCAATGGCATGACTGGCATGCAATGTGCTAACATACCAGAATACTTACCATTCTGGACTACAAGTGTACTAGCATTAATGTATACATCACATTACCTACATATATTTATATTAGCATTTTAGCTAGAATTGTAGTATTATAGTATACATGCATATTAGTTCATAATTTAATATGTGTAGCTTTATGCTAGCATACTTACATGTGTACCACACACCAATCTCTCTCTCTCTCTCTTTCACATAAACACATACTTAACATACTTAAATACACACAGTCACTTTATAGTCTTGTGTAGTACTTTTTTTGTTTGTTTTTGTTTTTTTTAAATAAAAAGGTGTTTGTTGCTTTGTTCTGACAGGATGGTCGTGTTAGAGACGCGCCAAAGTGATGATCAGTCAGGACTCTGTAACCTCTACACCCTGGAGGTCGCTGAGAATTATGTCGTCATGGGATAAAACCCCACCTGCCTTCCCAACCCACACACACACACACACACACACACACACACACACACACACGCCTTTTGAATATTAACGGAAATGATGGACACTGACAACACAAAAGTGGAAAGCTGTGTGTTCACCACAAACACATGTCTCTCCTGTTATGACTGCTGTGTGTGTGCACATGCTGTGTGTGTGTGTGTGTGTGTGTTTGTGTATACAGTATTCTTCTAATTAAATACATAACACCAGCTCCAGTTTCCAGTGTGTTCTTGTGTGTCTGTGTGGTTTATTACGTTGTCCGAGTTTACTCTACTACAAACGACAAATGGAAACTAGGGACAGAGAATAGGACTGATGCTAATGCTACCGCAACATAACCGCCATGTCTGCTATGTGCTTGTGAAATCTCATAAGACAGGAAGCCGAGGCAGGGTTTCTCGAGGGACTTGACCTTGTTACATACTGCACATATAACCTCAATATAACAACTGTTGTACAACATTTACGCAAATACCACTCTCTTGATAGTTTATCAACCTAGATGGATGGACAAACAAATAGATACAGTCCTTCTTTGCATATCTGTCACAGTTTAATGATTCAGATCATTAACCAAATTCTTATATGACCCAAAGATAACTCTAGTAAATAGAAAATGCAGCTCGCAAGCTCAAGCACACACGGGTTATGCAGCAGGTCAATGATCCGAAACACACCAGCAAGGCCACCTCTGAAAGGGCAAGAAAAAAAAAAGGGGGGGGGGGCTGGGGGGCTTGGTGTGGCCTAGTCCGCAGTGATGTTAAAGACTCATTGCCTAACGCTTGATGCAGTTCTTGCCGCTAATCGTGACACAACCAGTTATTAAGTTTAGGAGGGAAATTACTTTTTCACATAGGGCCAGACCTTTATTTTCTATAATAAATGGAATCATCATATTGTATTTATTGGGTAATCTTTGTGTAATATTAAAATTTGTTTGATTATCTCAATCATTTAAGTGTGACACATATGCAAAAACAACAACAAAAGAAACAGGGCAAATACTTTTTCGCGGCACTGTAGATAAGATAGATAAGGCATACAGTTAGCTAGCAAAGTACTGGTGATAGATCGATCGAAAGATGAGAGGATGAACGGGTGCACGGACAGACAGACGACTAAACAGACAGATTTATTTAATTATAGTTTATTTCATTTATATCTCGATGTGTGTAGTATACATTGTGTCAATTCTTTAGTAACAGTTACAAACCCCATTGGGCGGCTAGATTAATTTTATTATTATTATTATTATTATTTTTAGTATTCGTTTATTTTGATCGCTTTCACTTCCGTGTCAGGAGCTCTTGACTTCCGGTGCGGCCTCGTTGGTGCTAAAGATGGCCGGCGATGGAGGCGCTCTGAAGGATATTAACGAGATCAAGTCGCAGTTCCGCACCAGGGAGGGTTTCTACAAGCTGCTCACGCTTTCGGACTCGCAGCAGCGCGCCGGCTTAGCGCGCGCTCCCGGTGCTGGAGGTGCCGTAGCCGGTGCCGCCTCGATACCGGGGGGCGGCGGCGGTGTGGTCCCGGGACCCGGCGGCTCCTCTCCGGCTTCGGCGGGCTTCCTGCCCCCGGTGCGGGTCTCCATGGTGAAGCTCCAGCCGGAAGACCCGAGCGACGAGTCCGAGCGCGTGTGCTTCAACGTCGGTCGCGAGCTCTACTTCTACACCTACACCAACATTAAAAAGGTGCGCGTGCACACCGGACACGTCTGATAGAGCCGTCGCGCTCGTGCAAACGCTCGGTATTTATAGCAGTGTTTACTCTCAGTGAGCCTTTAATGTTCCTATTATTATGATTATGATGATTTATTATTATTATTAATATTGCGAGGTTGAAGTGCAGGTAAGTCTGACTTTACCTGGTGACAGACCTGAGCAGGTGTCGCCCACCTCCATATCATAACAATAAGTTGTGTGATCACCATTTTCATGACACAAAACCAGGGTTATCTCACTGTAAGCAGTGATTTATTATTAAGAGTTCCACACATCAGATCATGATATCGCCTCTGCAGCGTATACCGACATCTCAGTTTTCATCACTAATTTATTTTAATTAAATCACTTTTTTTAGGTAATATCTCTACATTAAAGTCATTCTATAAGATGTACAACATTCTATATGAATCAAGACAAAATCCTCTACTATATTCCAGAGATGCTCTATCAGGTTTCACGATCCATCATGAAATAAAAAAATAATAGACATTTATATATGCTTATAGATATTTATATATGCTTGAGAAGTGTTTGCATTATATATATACTTTTTAAAATATTAAGAAATCCTAATAATTAATGAGTTATGTAATTCTTCAATATTTTCCTCACTAAAGAAATAGAAACTGTTTGGTTTTTAATTACTATAAATTTTAGTAAGTTGACAGATCGTCATGTTGGGAAATAAAAATAATATATATATATATATATATTTAAAAAAAATATATATAATATAATATATATTATATATTATAATATAATAAATATATATATTGAAATAAAATTTATATAAATATATATATATATATATATATATTTATATATATATTTATATATAAATTTTATTTCAAAGATTTTTATTAGGGCTGTTAGTTCGATCATTAAAAAAAATACATTTCTGCAATATGTAGTTCTTTAATAGGTTCCTCACTAAAGAAATAGAAACTGGTTAGTACTAAACTGGTCTTTAGTAAAATAATTATTAAATATTACCATATTTATATATTATTACCATAATAATGATTAGGAATTATTCAATATGTTTATATAAAAATGGTGTGTGTATATATTCATATTCATGGACAAAATAGAATACTTCTCAAACAAGTATAAATTCACCCCGTATTTTTCACACTTTTTTTCATTTATCTTATCCCGTGCAGAAATAATGCGTGGGTGTATGTAATGTGACAATACATTATTATTATGTTATTTTAAGGAACAAGAATTGTGGCAATTTTATTTTCTTAGGGAAACTCGGTCATGTGAAACCTGTCTGAACAAGCCTTATAAACTTTAGACAGGATGTAAAAAAAAAAAAAGTGATTCTGTTTCCTGTTGATTCTTTAACCCTTTGCTTATTCTCTGTGAGTAGTCAGTAGGGATTACAATCGTCATGGACCAGACGATACAATATTACCACGACCCGATTAATTTTTTTGTATTCCTTTTCCATTTGAAATATCCTGATTTATATAATTTTGTTTTAGATTTTGTTACAGTTCCAAACAAATTTGGAAAATATTTCACATCTGCAACACAGGATTTTGTTGCTGTCTCACAATGTGTGAATAGTTTAGAGTGCACCACCTGGAGGACTACAGAGGAATGGCAACATATTAAATGCAAACGTATCTAAATCAAAAATTAATTGTAAAAAAATCGATTTTGAAGTAAGTGTGGTGATACATGAAATGTTACACAAAAGGATCACCCATCCCTTTAAACTGTCTGTTGTTCATAAAATGATTTTGAAATAAAATTTTTATCTCTTGGTTGATTTTTTTTTAAAAATTTATTTTGGAAGTTTGTTTACTTTAGTTAATTTAGAGTTCTAAAAAAACAGATTACAACAAACCAAATATAAGGTTGTTAAGCTAATTTCTTAGAGAAATTCAAGAATATTTCACTTGCTAAGATGCTAAGATTTTTGCAGTGTTGCTTTGATGCATAATTTTTTTTACTTCAACTTTTAAGTTCATTAATGGCAATGATGTAATTTCCAACTCTGAGTAAAGTTAAACTTTAAGCTTCACTCCAAGTCTTCGGATTTATAAATGGGTGTTAGGGATCAGATTTGTTAACATTTCTCAGCACTACTCTGTAAAAAAAATAAAAAATAAATAAGAAACTGACTACGGCCGTAGTGCTAAATATTCGATGTGTGTTTAGCTGCAGAAACAGCAGGCTATGCTACCTAGCTAACGTATCTAATGCACTGCAAGAAGTGAGTGAAAAAATCTTGAATTTAGTCAGTTCCCTATTTAATACCAAAACAACAAATTATAAGATGAATAAGCATATTTCCAGGCACTTTTGACTCTTTTTTGAAAGAATAAATTTGTTTTTATTGGCTGGTTTAAATGCTTAAAACTAGCATAATTATTTGTAAATAGGACAAGAAATGTGCTTAATAAATTAATAGAATTTGTTTAGAAATAAGCTTAATAATCTTTAATTTGGTTAGTTGTAATCTTATATTAAGAAAATGTAGATAAATTTTACTAGATTCAAAATATTTCACCTCCTAAGGTTTGACTTATTAAAAAAAAATAAGAACATGATAATTTTAAACTTGTTCATGTCATAGGAAAATTCATTTATTATCTCAATACTGTTGGTTAATAACAGTAATAGTAATATAGACCCCTGATAAAACAGCACTGAACAGACAGGTGCCATGATGGTAATTTTTTCTCCACAACATGAACATTTATTTGCTGTGGTCTGAATTACTGGTCGATTTGTGGACTTCATATTTTATTCATAACCACGTATCTACACTTAAGTCTAGTGCCTTTTGACACGACTTCCAACAGACGCATTAAAGATGAGACGTTCCCCTCCACCAGGATACTGTGTGTAGAAGGTTCATGAGCAAAGTCTGGTATAAATAACAGTCAGTTTACCAGCATGTTATTAATTATACAAGGGATGTTCAAGTCAAAGCAGGACTTTTGATTGTGCAGAATTACAGAACACACGTATGAGTAAAAACTCCCTTTATTTCTCTATATCCCTGCGCACCTTATCCACTTTTCCCAGTGTTTCACTAGTGCTTGGATAGAACGTTTTTTCTTAGTATGCCAGAGCTTTGAACGGATCACCTCCTTTATGTCTGAAACACTGGCCTAACTCCTCTAATGACGCAAACATGTGGAAATGGCTTGGAACGAGGTCAGGACTGTATGAGGGATGTGGCAGTAACTCCCAGCAGAGGTCTTGTAATAAGATGTTGGTGAATTGATCGTATGTACCGTTCCCACAGACAGATGGGATTGTTGGTGACAAGTTATCCGTAAATCAAGGATCTGGTGTTCCACTCGCTGAATGTTCACAGGACCGACTGCAGTGGGCTCTGAGCCGTTTAAATGTTTAACTGCAACTAAGAGTCTAATCACCATATTGCGCTTGAAGGCACCAGAAATTTTATCACAAATCCGGTTTACTTGGACACCCCTCATACTTCAAACACATTTAATATAATAAATTTAATATTTTATATATTGTTTTGGCAATTGGTGCATCCAAAGGCCTTAGAAAAATAATTTAAATATTTTCAGCATTTCTCCTAAGAGAGATCCATGTTCCACCTGTTCGCATTGTTCCGACAAAAACGTCAAACACATTCCTCATAATTTTAAAGGTGCAGTTCTTCTTACTTCTAATGAGAGGGGGTGTAAGCTTAAGAGTGAAAAAAAAAAAACCTCAAATCTTAATCAGCTCCATCTACTTAATTATTAGAGGCTTGACGCATTTTCGAAAATCTTACCATGAATACTTTAAAGCATGCACGCTCATAAAAAGAAATAAAGGTTTAAAGGCTTTAAAGCCATTATGTTTGGTCCAAAGTGTCTCTGACAGTAACATTCAGATTTTAAATGCAATATGAGTAGGGTATAAAGGAGACAGATGACAAAGCAGTGATGATATCACGGCTGTTCTGGTGATGTGTGCCAGAAAATCCCATTTAGAGGAAGCTGTGAATCTGATCGGAGATCATACTTTGGAGTTGGTCCTGGACAGAGAGAGCAGGAACTGGTCAGACTTTGAGAAGGTTCCACCTTTTGTGCCGGACAACTGACTGTTCGTCTCCCCTGCGCGAGCTTTCCACTAGAAGTTGGGCCGTAGCCATGTTCATTCAGCTACAAAAACATTTGTGAGCTCAGGTGCTGTTGGGATAATGTTGAGGAGGCTCCAGTTTCAGTTCATCCCAAAGGTGTTCAGTGGTTGAGCTCACCGCTCCAGAGTTCTTCCAGTCCAACCTCAAAACACCACTTTCTAGGCACTTTTGTGCTACACATATTGTAGCAGCAGTTTCAGGAAGAACCGTATATACACTATATTGCTATACACTATAGCATTTGTACGCCTGCTTTCACATGCATATAAAATTCAGTTAATAGCAAAGAACATTCAGTTCCTAATCCATAGGGTTTAATATGATGTTGGCCCTCCCTTTGCGGTTCTAACAGCTTCACCTCTTCTGGGAAGGCTTTACACAAGGTTTTTAGGAGTGTGTCTGTAGGACATTTTGACCTTCTTTAAGAAGTGCATTTGTTAGGTCAGACACTGATGTTGGACGAGAAGGACTGGATCGCAGTCTCTGCTCTAATTCATCCCAAAGGTGTACTATCGGGTTGAGGTCTAGTTCAAGGTCAAGTTCTTCCACGCCAAACTTGCTCACCCATGTCTTTATGGAGCTTGCTTTGTGCACTGGTGTGCAGTCATATTGGAACAAGAAGGGGGGTCATCTCCAAACTATTCCCACAAAGTTGAAAGCATGAAATTTTCCAAAATGCCTTGGTATGGTGAAGCATTAAGAGTTCCTTTCACTGGAAGTAAGGGACCAAACACAATTCCTGAAAAACAACCCCACACCAGTTCCAACATGACTACAGAGTTTGGTGTGCAAGAACTTGACTGGCCTGCACAGAGTCCTGACCTCAACCCCGGATGTTACTCAAGTACATATGCAGGTGAAGGCAGTGTAGCATAAATTTTGGCTTGGGTTAAGAATGTGTATGTTTCCTTTCTTTCCAAACTATTTCTGCAAGTCATTTTAAAGTATCTCAGATGTAGCTTGTTAGATATGTACATGTGACAAGTGAAAAATGTTTGGTATGCTTTTTATAATTTCTTATAAAAATAATGATGAAACAAGAAGTTCACATTTCGTCAAGGTTCTGTTGTGATTTTTTTTTTTCCCCAAATGATGTTTACACGCAATGTCCTACAGTCCACTAGAAGTGTTTATTTCCTTGTCTTTCCCATTTCATAGGCAGTGGATCTTAGTAAGCCTATAGATAAGCGCATATATAAAGGGACACAGCCCACGTGTCATGATTTTAATCAGTACTCAGCGACTGCGGACAGCGTGGCTCTCATCGTCGGCTTCTCGGCAGGCCAGGTGCAGTACCTGGACCCCATCAAAAAAGAGACCAGCAAGCTCTTCAATGAAGAGGTGTGTGGGTGAGGTTATTTACTAGAGGTCTTAAGTTCCCGAATAATATGTAATGTGTAAATTGTAAAATGACTCAAAATTATTCAAATACGTGGAAAAAATTAAAAGATTACCCAGAGCTCAAAGAGACAAAGTTAAAAAAATATTAATTTATAAAGTTATATATTCATATAACTAACGTTCATGTTTTACCTCTTCATCTCTTTGTCATTTTCCAGAGACTAATAGACAAAACAAAAGTCACCTGTCTGAAATGGCTCCCTAAATCCGAGAACTTATTCCTGGCCTCTCATGCTAGCGGTCATCTCTACCTCTATAACGTGGAGCACCCATGTGGCACTACAGCGCCGCAGTATTCCCTACTTCGGCAGGGTGAGGGATTTGCTGTTTATGCTTGCAAAACCAAAACTCCTCGTAATCCACTTCTGAGATGGGCGGTGGGGGAAGGCGGGCTGAACGAGTTTGCATTCTCACCTGACGGTGTGCACATAGCTTGCGTCGGCCAAGATGGCTGCTTGCGTGTCTTTCATTTCGATTCTATGGAGCTGCACGGTGTCATGAAGAGCTACTTTGGTGGCTTGCTCTGCGTTTCTTGGAGTCCCGATGGGAAATATTTGGCTACAGGTGGAGAAGACGACTTGGTCACTGTATGGTCATTTGCAGAGAGTCGAGTGGTGGCGCGAGGTCATGGCCACAAGTCCTGGGTCAATGTGGTGGCATTTGACCCCTTTACCACTAGCTTAGAAGAAGAAGAACCGATGGAGCTTAGTGGTAGTGAGGAAGACCTCCACCAGGGCCAGGGGCCACTAAATTTTGGTCGTGTCCGAACAAGCAGCACTTTGTCCCGTCTCTCTCGACATAGCTCTAAAGGTGGTGGGCCATCTGTCTCATACCGCTTTGGATCGGTGGGACAAGATACCCAGTTTTGCCTCTGGGATCTCACAGATGATGTACTATATCCTAGACTTCCCCTTTCACGTGCCCTCACCAACACATTTGGCTCAAACGCGCCACCTTCCATTAGTGCTGGGCTGAACAGCACAAGTGGAAGTGGAGGAGTTGAAGGTCACCATCACCCTTCCAATGCCCACCAGACTGCATCATTACCCCTTCCTCTACCTCGCTCACTCTCGAGGTCCAATTCCCTTCCACATCCTGCTGTTGCAAATGCTTCAAAAAGCCAAGCAGGGACAGAAGGTAGTGGGACAGGAGGAAGTGGAGGAGGAAGCAGTGCTCCATTTAGCATTGGACGTTTTGCAACACTGTCGCTCCAAGAGCGCAAATCAGACAAGTCTGCGTCTGGAGGGGAAAAGGAGCACAAGCGCTACCACAGTCTTGGGAACATCAGCAAGAGCAACGACAAGATCAATGTAGCGCCACGTAGCAACCGATTGGATGCCTCAAAGGTCCTGGGAACGACGTTGTGTCCAAGGATGAATGAAGTCCCATTGCTAGAACCTTTAGTTTGTAAGAAGATCGCCCATGAAAGGCTGACAGTTCTTGTCTTCATGGACGATTGCATTATCACTGCATGCCAAGAGGGACTCATCTGCACCTGGGCACGCCCGGGGAAAATGGTGAGACAAACAATGGTAATGGCTGTAAGGCACTTTTTTTCCCCTTTTAATCAATGGTGACAAATTTATTGTTTAATCGAATTGGTATTTACTCAGTAAGGGAATCGGGTTTTTGATTACATTTTTTTTTTCCACGCCTCAAATTTTACTTGTCCTTTTCTTGTTGCAGCATTCTTCTCAGCCATTATCGACGCAAAATGGAAACTCGCCCAGTGGAACGGTCGTATAGCCAGCAGCAAAGCTTTTTCACAGTCACTGACGATTCCTGTTTTCAGAAGCTCAACTTCCTGCGCTTGAGGCCTGGAGTTGGTCTGGCAGTGTTACCACATTTGTTACCCTTTCTCACCTTCATAACCGCACAAATACCAAACACACACATGCAGCTTACCCGAGGACAAATGTACATAGACGGTGGCACGACCAACACTAACATAATTCCGTATCTTCCATATCGACTTCCCACTATGTTCTGTTCACTTTTTCTTTTGGTGGATAGGAGTCGAAGACATTTCCTTCCATCACACCCCGCCACCACCCACCCCCTTGTCAAGAAGGGAGGGGGGGGGGAGAGAAAAAACTGCAGATGCCACGGCCATTGTATCTTATTTATTTATTTTATCATTGAAACTAGTAATTTATATTGTATATATTCAGAATACTCTATACAGGCAGAGGACTAAATGTACTGAATTAACAAACTCGAATAATTAATATATGAAAATCCTATATTGTATATAGTTGCGTTTGAATGTTGTTTGTGATACGTAGGGGATTTAAAGATTTAGTGTTTCTGTATGCTAGTGCTCCCAATGCTGTTATGATTTGATGACGTAGCTGCATTCCTTTCAGCCTGAACTGAGATTTCGCCTTTTTTTTTTTTTCTGACAGCGAGAGGTTCCTGACTCCTAACAAACACGTTCCTAAAGAGTTCCATGTTCAAGCATGGTCAACGTACCAAGCTAAAATGCTACTGGCTTAAGTTAAACTAGGCTTTGCAAACCCTTACCTTGTTAAACACAAGAGAATTTGCTAGTTAATTAAGCTAGCTAACCTAAAAAAAAGACCCTTTTCACTGTAGTTCAGTGACATGTTTAACTATTGTAGCATTTAATAGGCAGCATTTTTATTACCTGCTATGAGTCTTGCAAGATTTTGCACAATTTAACAATTTGCGTGAAACATGGTTTTCCAGAAACTTGAATGTTTGCTCTAGTGAGCTGGAAAAGCCTAAGAAATTCACACATTTATTTATTTGACAAATGTGAAGTTTGACACTAGTTAGTTACTGTCTGGCTGATGTTGGATAAGCAAAACTCTGACTATGGTGGTTTCCCTGTCTTCATTCTGATTAAATGACTTTTTCTCCAGGTCCTCAACTAGCTGTCTTGCGGCTATAATGGTAAGGTTTAGGTATTAATGTTTAAGGTAGCAAATAAGCTGCATTGATTTTATTTTAAAGGATGGTAGAGACAAGCTAGCCAGCATTTTGATTTTAGCTTATCGACATTCAGTACCGTTGCTCAGCATGGAGGACCAGCTCAGTCACCGAAACAGCTGTTGATCTAGGTTGTGATTTATATAAGAATCCAAGTTAGCTTTTTTAAGTTAGCAATTATCTTGGCTAGCAGGTTCCCCTGCATTCGAATGTTGACTAACAAACCTTCATCAACTTCCCCTTTACACCGGGTCACTAAATGCTCCTTTAACAACTTATTCTTTACACTAGAGCTGTGGGATTCAGTCAGTTTTGCAGTGTACTCAGTCCTTTGTTGATTGATGCCTTGGTTTTCAATTTCCTGATCAATTCACACTTCTGAATTTTTTCATTTTTATTTAATAAGAATTGACTAAAACTGACATTCCTTGAAAATATACCGCAACTTTTGCAAAAATGCTTCCAAGCTCCACAAATACTCACATTTTGTGAGAGTTCCATTTCTTTTTCTTTTGAATTTATGAGCCGTCTTTGCAATAACACCACCTACTGGAATGGAGCATGGCACACAGGTTCAGCGGAGGATGAAAATGTCATGATCACAAAAAATAAACACAAATTATACAGCTTTTAATACTTCAAAACCTGTAATTTAGGTGCTTGGGACAAATCTGGCAAATGTTGTTGTTGAATTAAAGTGAATTGGAAAATCACAATCTAATTGAATTGACAATCTGTTTACAGTTCGCAGTTCCAGGGTTTAGCATAACAGCTCTGCATGTTAACACCAGGTTAGGCTGTTATGAGTTATGGCTAAAAAAATATGCCTTTCAAGAGATAAACATGAGATAATTATCCACAATGAAGCTATGGTTAATTATCGGAATATAAAATGATTTAGAGTTGCATGGGTGTCTGAAAAATTCCCATTTTAACTGAAACACCTAGAAGCCCCACCCCTTACCCTCTGTCTAGACAGTTTCTTATTTCTGCATTTTCTTTATTTGAAAGAAAATGCACCCTCGCTCATTTCTTTGATCTAGCTAGGTACCTGAGGTGATTGGTGAACGCAGTGTTGAAAATGAGCTTTTTTCCCCATTTAACAACAATTTATGCCACTTTGACTTCATTCACACATTCCTCAGACTATGCATTTCTCCATTTCGGGGTTGGCTGGTCTGCATCAGAAACTATCCAAGCTAAAAGGGGTTAGGCAGGGGGGTGTGTTTAAAAGTAGGATTTGAATGCAGGACTAGATTAACTGTGAATCTTTAAAAAATAAATAAATAATAATATTTATTTTGCCCAAGCTACATTAAGCTACTGAAACTAATAATGTGCTGTTTCTTTAAGTTGTCATCATTACTACCTGCTAAAAGATGAATTATGAAATTTTTCAATGTGACCAGTGTTTTAATCATTAGGTTATATGATTCTTTACTTTTTTATTTAGAAAAAAAATACTTTGCAGGCTTATATTTAAAATTTAAATATGGCTGCCACACTACACAAGTGTCTTTATTATTAATGATCTGTTACATATGTTATGATATTGCTTTTTGTCTTAAGTATAATTTCCTCATCTAGTTGCAAAGTTTATCATGTAACATCAACACTACTATTTATTTTGGATCGCTTCTGTTCGACTTGCTGTACTGCTTGGCATAAGTTCTGGTTCAAGTTACTCAAAATAATTGTTTAATTACACTGATTAACTTAATTAGCAATTGTCTGCACCTAATTGTCCAGCCTAGGACAGCTACTTCATTGTGTATTTAAACTATGTCATCATGGATTTGAAAAATCGCCTTTGGGGTGACGCGCGGCAATACATGAATTTCCGCACAAAAAAATTGTGATATGTAGAATCAGTTTTTTTCCCCCATCTCCATCTCTGGTGGTCATATTTGTAAGCTAGCTTCTGGTCAGTGGGATAGCTGTTGTTTTGTGTACTTTAAACAAGGATCTTATGTTAAGCAGTCAAAAAAGTTAACATGAAGTTTAAAGAAACTAAAACGTACATCCTGATTTGCTGACAGGGAAAAGGCAGAGGACCAAATCATTTAGTCGTAGCCTTGTTGAGTGTTTTAGCACAAGACAAAAATGCTATTGCCTGAGCAAAAAACATTTTATTACTTGGGTATGCTAGATAAAAAAAAAAAAAAGAAAGAAATGAAAAGGTCTATCGTTGGTCTATTGTTTGTGTGCGCGCGTGTCCTAACAAACTCAAGGTAAGAACGTATATACCACTATTTCAACAATGCATAAATCTGTACACTGAAATACTCTCTTGCAGGAGATGGCTTATTCTTTATAGTCGCTTATCTTTCAAACGCGACTTCCATAAGCATGTGAATTGATTTCCGAGTATGTGTGCATTTAACAGGTTACACAGTAATGCCTGAGACCAACGAAGTGGCATCACAATATCAAGTTTGTATATGGAGGTCTGTTATTAAAACTCTTAAATCCTGTGTCTCCTGCCTTAATCTTTTTATTGCATTTCTGAGTGACAGACATGAAGTTCTGGATTTTTTTTTTTCAATAATAATAAATGTTACAGAGAACATGTGAGATGGTTTTTAACTAACTAAAAATTTAAGCTTTTAGTTAGAAGTATGCTGGAACGACATTTATAATGTGTTTATGCAGCACCCCAAAATTAGGTCAGTTAATGTTAACTTACATGAAATTTACATGTACATGAAAATTACATGAAATTTAATCTAAAGTATAATGTATATTTAAAAAGATACAAATCTGCATTAACGTGAGAAGTTAGCCTTATTTGCGAGCAGTGATATTAGGTTTTCTTGGAATATTTTTATTTAATAGCCTTTAAATATTTTATCTGTTTGGTGATTTAGATTTAACTGGGACTAAACTGGTTGGTAAATTCAAGATATCTTAATAACTATCATATGTACAGTAAGTTTAAGTACTTTGATAAGATTTTGTCTGAGGTCAATGTACAATTTTTAGGAGGTTTTGTTAAGACATAATGCTTATTCATCAAATAAATGTACTGAGTTAATTACTTGTTTTTTCCCTGCAATATAACGATTGTTTAATAACCCAAAATTATACAACTCAGAATAAAGCTCGTGGAATTGCAAAAGACGCAAATACTTGCTTGACCCCGACGTGATTTGAACACGCAACCTTCTGATCTGGAGTCAGACGCGCTACCGTTGCGCCACGAGGTCTTACGCACAGCCAGCTGATTGTGTCAGTTATATAAGGTAGAAAGCGGTGCTGTGTAAACAAACTGACCATCAAATCAATACTGTCAACACGACTTTTGTAGTCGGTATGTGGTTGAGAGTTATTTGTAGAGTTATTGTGTGAGCTCTCCCCACGAGACCTCGTGGCGCAACGGTAGCGCGTCTGACTCCAGATCAGAAGGTTGCGTGTTCAAATCACGTCGGGGTCAGGTTCCTTTTCACGGCTGTGTGTGGTTGGTTAAATATTTGTTGAAGTAATATTAAACATTTACTGTTTATTTAGACGGAAGTTCACCTACTTAATAGCACCTGCAGTTTAAAAAAAAAAATTCAATAAATGTAGCTTAAGTTGTGCTAAACTTACTTATTATACTGTATATAATAGCTACTTCTTAAATCAACAAAGCTAGTCCTAAAGAGACACTCCTCAGACACCAAACTTATCCTCCAATTTTGTTTAAGCGACAATTTAAATGTTTCCCTATAGGTCAGCAAATGTATTTGAAATTTATTTTGTGGTAAGATCCGGCGCAATATGAGAATGACGTATTTAAATGCACTTCATTTAAACGACCGAGGACAAAATACATAAAAAAAAAACTTTGGGCTCGTCCGGGATTTGAACCCGGGACCTCTCGCACCCTAAGCGAGAATCATACCCCTAGACCAACGAGCCGCGCACTTAAAAGAGCAATAAAAGAAGCGGTTAAAAAGAAAATGGTTACATTTGTTATTTGTAACGCTATTGCAGTGTTGTGATTCGAATTTGTATCGAACATGTTCGCGTTTGTATCTTCATTGTAAACATCAGAGGCAGTCCGTTAATATTTTGTGATCTAAACGGAAATAACAACATAATACCAACACACCTCTCTCACAGTGTGTGGCCAAATGTTTGGTAGTACCTTAAACTTTATGTCCAATCAGGATCTCTTTTTGAACATCCCATTCCAGAATAATTGGAAAGAAAAGAAAAGTTAGTATTGAATGCTCAACAAGGCGCTGGATCTCATATCATGATTATATTGGGATTTCCCCTTTTTTAAGTCATATCGTGGAGCCCGTTACTCAAGCGTTGGTGGTATAGTGGTGAGCATAGCTGCCTTCCAAGCAGTTGACCCGGGTTCGATTCCCGGCCAACGCAAAACCCGTTTTGTTGTCGCAAGTTGCTTACGACTATTATTTATACAATATACAACCACAAAGTCTGGTTACATAGGAAATTTCATGATTTTATTTATTTGTTATTTTTCTGAGGGGGGGGGGGTGAGGTCAACAGACTGAATCTTCGATACTCTCAAGGCAATGTAGACCTATTCAATCGAGTTCACTTTAATTTTGCATCAAATTATGCATTGAAAATGATGGAAATCATATTGAAAATATTATTTACTAACATTAGAATTAAATAAAATTGTTTTGTTTTAAACGTATGCGTTAATCCTCTATTTACCCAGATTTTGAGGACACCCTGTACTATTATTAAATGATATCCATACATTTAAATACATATATCCATCTATCAGGCATTATTAGAAAATGATATCCAACTAAGAACTTCTCCTACATTTGTTTTGAAAAAGCTAAGATTAAAAGAATACAGTTCCTTGTATTTCCTTTGCAGATAAAAAAAAAACGTATACTGACCAGACCACTTGGTGGTCTGATCAGACGCTAACAGGATTTGTTGAATCTAATCTAATCTAATCTAATCTAATCTAATCTAATCTAATCTAATCTAATCTAATCTAAAATTTTCCTTATACCTATAAATGACATTAGGCTTAAATAGTATTAAATTATCGTTATACAATAACACACATGAAATATATAGTATGTATTTATATGTCTACCAAATGCATCAGTTGCGTCTGAATTATTATGAAGTCTGTGATGAAGATATTTTTGTCGTTCTGCTTATCTGATATAAACTATGATGACCCCTTACTTGACAATTGAATTTTACTCAGGCCAGGCTGATGGAATTACATGAGTTAAACACAACTTTTTGAAGCAATTCATCAATGTCCTGCTGGCTTTTTTTTTTCTCAGAAAGCTGCAATGTGGAAATATGCCAATATGCAATCAGCAAACACCTTAAGAAAGCAATATTTCAGTATGTTTAATAGGGTTGCCAGGTCTTCAATGTAAAAACAAGTCTTTTAGTCTTTTAAGTCCATACTGTTATGGATTAGTTTTCTGTTACAGCACACTCTCCCGCCGTGGTCAGTCTCGGCAAATATGATTTGTTTGAAGATTCACGATTAGAATAACTTTATTAATCCCAGAGGGAAATTGCTTTGTCTTGGTTACAGTTGCTTTGATTTGTTTATCCAGAAGAAAGGAAATGAGTAATAGATTAGACAAGGAAACCAAATTAAGGAAATTAAAAATTAAAATAATAAAAATGAATAAATATAAAATAGAATTAAATATAACACACAGTAAGTAAAAGTAAGTTACATATTAAATAAAAATAATTAATATACAGATATTGCACTTGTAATGGAAATGGAAAAGAAAGAAATTGCACAAATGGTACTGGAAATCAGATATTGCACTTGGAACTGATATTGAGCTGTGGGAACGATAGTGTATTAATGTAATATTGTATAGTAACTACTGACAGTCACTATCCCTTAGTGTACACGGTACAGAGATGAGTTGTATAATTTTATGGCTGTTGGGAGAAAAGGTCTCCTAGAACACCTGGTTATAATCAGTCTCTGCCTGAATTTGCTCCTCTGGCCGGAGAGAACACTGTATGGCGGGTGAGAAGGATCGTTCAAGATTGTACGTATTTTGGACTGAATCCTCCTCCTTGCCACAACATCAGAGTCCAGCTCCATGCCCAGGACAGATCCAGCCCTTTTAATGACCTTGTCCAGTCTATTTCTGTCTGCTGCTTTCATGTTGCAGCCCCAGCAGACCACAGCATAAAAAAAACGACACTCGCCACAACAGATTCATAGAACATCCGAAGAATGGTGTTGCAGATGTTGAAAGACCTGGGCCGTCTCAGAAAATACAACCTGCTCTGTCCTTAGAGTGTCTTTCTATCTTTAGGACAGACTGTCCACACTGTTATGTAAAAGTAACTGGCTTAGACTTAAATCTGTTCAGACTGGCAACCCAAATCCTGCACATATTCAAAGGATCTGCTTTGGCTGCTGTGGCAATGATGCTGGAGACTCTCATGCAGTACAATAATACTCATATATCACCCTGTTTCTGTATACATCCTTTAGCTTTGCCTGTACCGATGCATCACCCCAAAAGTGCTATCAGACATTTCACTTCGTCCTCTATCCAGGTACTACTGTTCTCCATGTCCTTACTGCGGTTTAACCAGAAGCTCATGGTATGGTTAATCTAGCAGAACGGAAAAGGGTGCGTCTTTTACTTTGTGTTGTGATTGCTATTATTTGCACGAATGCATTTCATGTTGTCTTATTGTTTCTTCATATAGTTTATATAGCTTGTTTTGTTAATTTATGGTGTTAATAGTTTTTTACGTTTATGGTAAGTGTAGGGCCAACCACACAACCTGTGTGCTTTCTGAGTAGGTTAATACCTCGAAAAATCTCACTATGATGTCACTCAGTGTGATGTCCCTCAATATGTTGTCACTTAGCAGGTTATTAGCCACTTTTTGGCACAAGTTTAAGACAGCTGAAAATCCCTTAGCTGACTTTGTGTTGAGTAAAGCCCATGTCATGCATAGTGAAAGTTCTTCAGCTCAATGGGATTCATGGAATGTTTACCGAATTTACCATTTCATGGACAATTTATTTGCAGTGCCCTTAACTCAGTTCTGTGTACTGGTCGGTGCTATATTCTTGTGTCGTTGTATTTGTGTGCACATTTGCACAAATGTTGTCTTTTCGTATAGCTCTTAGCTAGTTTGGTTAATTTATAGTTTTAATTTGTTGTCTTAGCTAGTCAGCTATTTAGCTAATTGCCTTAGCACATCATTCATGTTGTATGGAGCACCTTGGTCCTGGTGGAACTTTGTTTCGGTACTGAACTGTATATGGTTAAAATAACAATAAAAGCCTACTAGACTTTACAGTCTGATTTCAGTCCAAATCCTGCTGTGGTACAGATAAAAAAAAATAAAAAAAATTGATTATAAGAGACTGCATAAAAGCAAACTGATTCCAATCTAGATTTAGGATTGTATTAGTATAATAACCTTTTTCTTTGCTGGTCAATTTATTTGCACTACCTCAACTCATGATCACAGGGTATTGCATTGTGTCCTGTTGTTGCTCTTGTTTACACACATTTGCACATAGTTATTAGCTAGTTTTGTTCATTTATGTTGTGTGTAGCACCTCGGTCCTGAAGGAACGTTGTGTCGTTTTCACTGCGTACTGAACTGTTTAAGTCCTCCTCTCTACCCTTAAGAATTTTTACCTTAGGAGCTGTTTTTAGGGCTGCGATGTTTTTATCTTTACTGAGATTTAAGGCGAAATTCTAAGAAAATGTCATAATTCTAAGATTTTTCTTAGAATTTCGTCGCTAGGAACAAGTTTTAGGCTTAAGAAGCTTTGTGAATACGGGCCCAGATGTGCAGAAATCTGATTCATTGTTTTTTTTTGTCTGTTTTGTACTGTTCAGACTACACGAAATCAAACTGATTACAATTTGGGCAAACCGGATTCTGTCTGAACAAAGCCTAAGAGATGCAGAGCGCGTTATCTTGAGATTTTGGGAAAATCATGGAACTGGCAACACAGGCGTGAAGCTCGCAAGCATCCCGATATAAACCGGTGTGTGATGCCGCGTGCAGCCCCGCCCTCCTGTCTCTCTCTCGCTCTCTCTCTCCTCGAGGTACCGGAGCCTGGCCGCGTCACCGACAGCTGATCGCTCGCACAGACAGACCGCACCGCGGCAGATCACCGGACCTTAGCGATGGCGTCAGAGGAGCTCGCGCGGAAGCTGCAGCGCAGGCGGGACGCCACGGAGCGGTGCGAGAGCCCGGGGATGAGCCCCGCCATCAGCCCCGCCATCAGCCCCGCAATGAGCCCCGCAATGAGCCCGGCCAGGACCGTTACCGAGAAGCGGCGCGAGAGCGGAGACGCGGCCGCCGCCGCCGCTAACGGGGACTCGCGCACCACCGAGCTCGCGGAGAAGCTCAACCGGAGGCTGGAGATCGACGGCGGCGGCGGCGGCGGCGGCGCGAGGCCCAGGCACGTGATGAAGGTGTTCAACCCGTACACCGAATTCAAAGAGTTCACGCGCAAACAGATCAAACAGATGGAGGAGATGTTCAAAAGGTGAGAGAGAGAGAGCGCGCGCACGCGCGCCCCCGGCCTCGGTCTCACACTCATTAATTCAATTCCTGTGAATGAAAAGTGTGTGTGTGTGTGTGTGTGTGTGTGTGTGAGAGAGAAACAGTAAATAGGGGAAGGAGAGATGGAAGGATAAACAGAGTGAAAGAGAGTGAAGGACACAGAGAGGAGACACCGAGACCTGCGCGATTACGTGTGTGTGTGTGAGAGAGAGAGAGAATTATGTGTGATGAAAGTTGTGACGTCACATAAATGGATCTGAGTTAGTCCTTAATCACCCCCGTGTGTGTACGTGTGTATACCCCTCTGTCTGTCTGTCTGTCTCTCAAGATTGAGGATTCAAAGGTCCTTTACTGGATTGACAAATATTGACATCCATTTCGCCGAAGCTCAGAAATAATCACAAGGAAATAGCAGGAGTAGATAGATTTAAATATACATCAATTAAAATGAAAACCGAACAGTATAAAGTATTAATAATAAATAATTGTATCTAAAATAAGAGTTCAGACATTTAGTTCCGCAGTCATAGATCTCTCTCTCTCTCACACACACACTCTCTCTCTCACACACTCTCTCTCTCTCTCTCTCTTTCTCACACACTCTCTCTCTCTCTCTCTCTCTCTCTCTCTCTTTCTCACACACTCTCTCTCTTTCTGCCTCCTTACAGCTTTACAGAAGCACAAGGGGCCACACTAACAAAGTCCTGCATCCCCACTAGCATTAACAATGTCAGCTTTGTGTGTGTGTGTGTGTGTGTGTGTGTGTGTGTGTGTGTGCGTGAGAGATGAATCGAATTTACACCAAGCCACGATTTCTTTATTTTAGTCCTCAAAAACTAGTGAGTTAGTCCTTATAGTGTAGTAATCTGTAAATCAAACTGCACAATAATAATTTCTCTGTTGGTGCGTCAGTGGTAGATTTCCTCCTGCCATGCTGAAGGCCTGCGTTCAAGCCCCAGTCACACCTGAAAGACCAACAGCATTATTCTACTTATAGTGGGTGTGACCTGAGCTTCTGTGGCAGGCCGTGGGGTTTTAGATTTTTTTTAAAAACCGATCCAATCATAGTGTGGGCCACACGTGGGACTGAGGCATACACAGGCCACGCCCCCTTCACTGGCACTGACACGCGGACAGGCCACACCTCCTTCACTGGGACCGACACGAACACAGGACACACCTCCTTCACTGGCATTGTCATGCGGACAGGCCACACCTCCTTCACTGTCACTGGTAAGACCACAGGCCACGCCTCCTTACCAAAATGGAGTAATTAAAAAAAGGCGTTGTGTTGAAGATGACCCACTTCAGCCTGGTTTTGCGCTCCTTTGGACAGAGAGGAAATCAATAATAGGAAACCGGGTCACACACACACACACACACACACACACACACACACACACACACACACACACACACACACAGAGCTTAGTATATGCCTTGAGCCATGAAAACAATCTCAGAATTCAGACCACAGTTATCTTTTTCTCATGAGCCATTAGCGCGTACACATACACACACACACACACACACTGTCCCAGATTCCTCCTTGTGAAACAATTTGTGGGTTTCGATAGTCGCTTTCACCCTTGTGTACCATCATGTTTATGGTGTGTGTGTGTGTGTGTGTGTGTGTTGTGCTGGAATGTGTTTGGCATGCAGTGGGTGCCGACATGCCCGCCTCACACTCCTCCTTCTGCTGCTTTATTATTCTTTTCACTCCTTTCCACCAGAAACAACAGGACGGCTGGTGAGCGTCTGCTTTTGCTCTGGAGTGTAAAACCTGATCTGGACAACTTTAGATGTTTTTCCAGTTTATGGAGCCGGAGATGAGATTAGCGTTAATTGCTTGTGTTTATAAAAAACACAGAATTTGCCAACCGGGGGAAAAAAATAAATAAACAAAAGTGGGTTAATGTGGAGAGTTACACAAGTCAATAAATAAACGACCCTTACACTGATCTCTCTCTCTCTCTGTGTATGTGAATAGACCAGCTCACTGCCCCAGTCCTTAGTATCTAAAAATACCACAGAAAATCAAAAAAGCACAATAAGAAAACACACACACACACACACACACACACACACACACACACACACACACACACACAGTCTAGTTAATGTTCTCTGCACTCTGTGTTGTACTGAAGCCAGTTTCGATCACTGTGTGTGTGTGTGTGTGTGTGTGTGCACAAATTCCTTTATACTTTCTTTAAATAGATTAAATAATTTAATTTCTATTCATCTCTCTGTCAGTCAGTTTCTCTCTCTCTCTCTCTTTTGTCTCTCTGTCTCCATCACTTGCTCTGGTTCTCCCTCACACTCCCCCTCCTGTCTTCTTGCTGATGTCTTTCCTTAGCATCTAACCAACACATCAAAAGAAAACACTGGCGTTCCTGGCGTATCTCTCTCGCTTCCTTTTCTTCTTATATTTCTATTCAGTTCCTAAAAGATCCATGAATACCAGAATGCACATCCACAGTCTTCTCTTTGAGCTTATCTCATCAGTAACTAGCTACTAGGCCAAAAGTTAGCACTCGTCTAACGAGTCACGACACAGACGTGGGGTTTTCCGTGGTTGATTTGCACGCTGTCGAGGAAATCTCAGAAGACAAACGGTCACACCGTCGAACCTCACACTTTATTTTAATACAGTCGCTTGACACGGACGTAAAACTTCCTCCTTTTTCCTTTGGAAATCGCATCACGTGTTTTATCATTGTTTTGTGTTTGTGCGTGTGTGTGTTTTTAGATTCGACTCGGGGAAGGACGGCTACATCGACCTGATGGAGCTGAAGATGATGATGGAGAAGCTGGGAGCTCCTCAAACTCACATCGGCCTGAAGAACATGATCCGTGAGGTGGACGAGGACTATGATGGCAAGCTCAGCTACAGAGAGGTGTGTGTGTGTGTGTGTGTGTGTGTGTGTGTGTGTGTGTGTTTATAGTCATCTTCTGTGGTGCTTTTAGTCCGTTCATCGAGTCTCAATTAGAGTCCGATTGATACTTGTTCGTTTGCTATTTCTCTTGGTTTAGATTAGATTAGTCTATTTTTTAAATATTTTGGTCCAACACATCGGGCGGCGAATGCTCCCCACCCTGGGAATATCAGTCAGTTACTCATGCGGCCGGGTTGCCAGTTTGACACCCGATTTACATACTACAGACAATTTCCATCCATCCACTAATCTAGGAACCTCCGTAGTCTAACCAGGGACCATGGAGACCAGTGTTGACCGATGTACAGAGGGTCCTTGGATTACGAACATAATTAATTCTGGAAGCAGGCTCGTATTTCAAAACACTTATAAACCAAATCATATTTTTCCATAAGAAATAATGGAAACTCAAATTATTTGTTCCACAGCCCAAAAAACAAACAAATAAATAAATAAATAAAAATAATTAATACAATATGCAAAGTAAAAATAGAACAACTTAACTTGCACTTTACCTTTAAAAAAATCGTGACCGAGCAGTGTTTCTGAGTAGAGCAGAGAGAGAGAGTGTGTGTGTGTGTACGTGTTCGCATGAAGATGAGAGAAGGAGGGGTATGTGTGTAGGTGTGTTATAATAAACAGTATACGTGCGCTGTACACACACGTACGAACACAAAATAAAAGATGTTTTACGTGCGCATGCGTGGTCACAGTGTTCTCGTAAACAGTACAGGCGTGCACGCATGTTGATTATACCAGTGAGGGGCGAGCCTTAAGACCCAGCAAGGGAAACGATTACCCACAGCGCAAGAGAGAGAAAAACCGTTGGCTCAGTTGTGATCACGTGAAAGCACATGCGTGATACGAAGCGCATACGTGATACATGATACTCGGTACTCGTAAACCAAGACTTGCTTGTTTTTCAAGTCAAAATGTATTAAAAATCTTTGCTCGTCTTGCGGAACACTCGCCAATCGTGTTACTCGTGATCACTGTACTTATTTCTACTTTTATAACCGTGGTAGCACCTCTGGTCAACATCCACACACTAAAGGCATTAGAATTTGGAATTAGATTAATCAGCATGTCCTTGGATTGTGGGAGGAAATCAGAGAATCCGGAGGAAACCCACCAAGCACGGGGAGAACATGCAAACTCCACGCACACAGAGACCCCAAGGCAGGACTTGAACCCTTGACCCTTTAAGTGCGATGCAACAGTGCTAACCACTACGCCACCGTGCCGCTAACACTATATATATATATATATAAATATATATATAATGAAATACATTTAAACTAAATAAAAAAAACGTCTTGTAAGGTGTGTGTGTGTGTGTGAGTGAGAGAGAGGGAGAGAGGTGTGTGTGAGTGTATGGCTGATCCGTTGATAAAACCCAAACTAACCCTCATCAAGTGGATGTAGAAATGACCTGAACACAGAGAACACCAAGCCGGCGCTGAAGAAATCATGCACTGTTTCTACACAGAACTAGTTTTTTTGTGTCGCTTATGTTTCCTGTTTATCTTCCTGTCGCTCCAAATTTCCAGCTCTACTGCTCTGTCCTTTGGTTCAGTTTGGCAGGTCATAAACGCTGCCGAAAAGAAAAGAAAAAAAAAAAACACATGGCACTTCAGCTGTCAAGTTGAGTCGCTTCCTCTCTGTGTACGAATCGCTCAGGAGTCGAACCGGAAAAGAACCGAGACCACATCGTCCTCACCTCGCACCAAGACCCGGCTGAACATGGGAACAAACTCTGGGAGGGTGGCGGGGAAGGGTCTTCACAAAGAGTCTCACACACACACACACACACACACACTTAGACAGGTGATAAGGGCAGCTGTGTGTGGAACACAGTGACTCTGTTGTGTGTCTCCAGTGACTGAGGCATTCCATATGGATAAGATTACACACACACACACACACACACACACACACACACACACACACACAGAGTCACTTTATCTAAGATCGCCATGAAATCAGCATTCACAATTAAGCGGCTCAGTTTGCTCTCTCTCTCTCTCTCTCTCTCTCAGTTCCTCTTGATCTTTAGGAGAGCAGCATCCGGGGAGCTGCAGGATGACGACCCTCTCATGGCACTCGCTCGTCTCTCAGAGATTAACGTGTCCAACGAGGGCGTGAAGGGAGCACGTGACTTCTTTGAGGCCAAGGTGTGTGTGTGTGCGACAGTGCGCTCTGCGTCTCTTGACCTCATTTAAAGATGATTTACTGAGGCTCCGTCCGACTAACTGGCTCCCCCTAGTGGTGATGAGTGCATGAGTTTTTGTAATGTGATGTGTATCAGCCCGATGGCAGTAGCGTGCATGTGTGTGTTTTACAGGCTCAGGTGCTGTCAGTCCGCAGTAAGTTCGAGGCTGAGCTTCGGGAGGAGAAAGAGGAAAAGCAGAGGATGGAGGAGGATAGGAAACAACGACGGGCCGCCTTCAAGGAGTTGCAGTCTGCATTCTGTTCCTGAACAAGCACACACGCGCACACACACGCACACACACACGCACACACACACTGTACCTCCTGCTGATGAAAACTGAAGCACACCTGTAAAGCCTCACTGTAATTGTAGCAGAAGTAGCTCACACACACAGACACACAGACACACACACACACAGAGCTTTAACAGTGTGAGCTTCCTATTTTACTCTGACTAGCTCTATTTTTGAGATAATATTTAATATAAGAGATAAATTTAGTAAATAATATTAATGAATAATAAATAGAGAGAAATATATAAACATATAAACACGTTTAATGTATGAATATTTAAGTGTTGGCATGACGAGCCACTTCGTAACATCATGTTTAGTGGAAAAAAAAAAGAAAAAGGGAACCATGTGGTCACTATAATTTTTTAAGAAGTGTGTTTTTGTTTGTTTTAAACCATGTGCATCTTTTTATTGTAATTTGATTTTTTAATCTTAATTTTAATGTTTATTTTTACATTAGTACATTTGTTGTAGTCCATTAATAATAAAATCCATTATTAAATGAGTGAACATTTCAAAGTGTGTAAATGCACTCACACACACACACACACACACACACACACACACACAAATAAAAGCGTATAAGCTGTTGTCTCATAAGTGCTTCATTTGGAAAGCTGACTTCCAGGCCAGGACGGCTGTTTGTATTTATGTATTTTGGGTTCTTTCTTAGGCGGTGCGGTGGTGTAGCGGTTAGCACTGATGCCTCCAGGGTTTTTTTTTTTTTCTCCGGGTACTCCGGTTTCCTCCCACAGTCCAAAGACTTGCCTGTAGTGTGAATGAGTGTGTGTATGTGTGTGTGCCCTGCAAGGTATTGGCACCCTGTCTCGTGCCCTAAATCTCCTGGGATAGGCTCCACCTCCGCCACTCTGAATACAGGATAAAGTGCTATGGACGATGAGTGAGTGAGTTTCTTCCTTGTCATTTAAAAATACATGCGCCTTCACCTTCTCATAAAGTATCGCACGTTGCTAATTACTTTTTTTTTTTTATTGCAAATCCTGTTTTCACTTATTTTTCCCCACAAATCCTATCTAATGCACCTTTATTTGCTGCCACAAGGTGGAGGCAGTGAGTCAAAAAACAGAAAATGTTCATGAATTATTATTTACAGTATTATTACACAAAACTAGCATGGAGTAAAGAAAGATAACTTTGCTGTATAGCAAATATATTTGCATTCATCAGATTTTTAAATGTCTTCAGCAAACACTATACAGTATATAGGCTTTAAACTTCCCTACCCTTTATGTTGCATCTCCGAGGAACAAACTAAATACAGTACATGTTTTTTAAAGGTATTTGGCAGAAATCTAGAGTGACTTTTGATTTAATTTTACATCTGAACAGTTGAAAGTTACGGAACTTGCTCAAGGGCCCAACAGTGGAAACATCTTGGTGCTGGGGTTTGAACCTGACCAATAGTCCAGTTTTCTCGCTCACTGCATTGGCCATGTTAAAACATTGGCCATGTTAGAATAATTAGCAGTTATACTCCTAGTGAACCCAATTTGTTGTTCAAGTATTAAGTCTAAGACTTTAACGGGACTAAACACACTCCCACAGTAAAGTGTTATGGCGGACAAAATTCAATATCCCTTTTATTACGGCATTGTTTTGACAGAAACTGAGACTCATACAGATGACACTGAACCAGAATTATGAATTATAACACATATTTATGTGTGTGTAACGTGCAGATCTTAAAAATATCAATATAAGACGCCATAGCTCAGATAAATGCTAATTTGGCAGCACAGTGGCGTAGTTGATGGCACAGGTTATGGGTTCGATTCCCGCCTCGGGGTCTGTGTGCATAGAGTTTGCATGTTTCCCCGTGCTTGGTTGGGTTTCCTTTGTGAACTCCGGTTTCCTCCCAAAGTCCAAAGACATGCAGATCAGGACAATGGCGGTCGCCACTGGATGGAAAGATTAATTACATGAATGGTGTTATGGATAGCCAATTTGGTAAAAAAAAAATTAACCTTAAAATTATCTCTTCTCTCTCTTTCTGATGCTTTGAATGAATGTAAGAATTAAAGAATAAGTCACTTTGAATAATCACAATAATTACTGACAGTCGTTATTTCCACTTGTGAAAATGGACAATTTGCACAAACTGTTTTATTATAAAGTCTCTCATACCACAGTGATTTTGCCAACAACAGCATTTTTTTATTTATTAACATCAACACGTATCATATCAGTTATGGCCTCAACCATTCACACTGGACACACGTTTTACTGTTTTTATTTTATTTTTATTTATTTGAGAAAAAATATATAACACTGATTCTCCAGGGAATTACAGTAAGTCGCAAGTTTAAAAAAAAATTAAGTGGTGAATACTGACAAGCCGTCTTTTAAATTCAACAACTTGTTAAAACTAGTCAGGGCCATAATTTGCTCAACACGGCTGTGGTATGTTGTGGAAGGCCATTGAGGATATAATTGTCTGACGCTGTTAGGAAAAATGAAACCGAGCTGATATGGATGAAGTCGAAGTGTCGCAACTGATCGCGCTGCACATATACTGTAAGAATGCAAAAAAGCTGTTAAAAATATATATTTTTAAGAATATTAAAAATATTTAACTTTAATAATACAGTATATGGCACTTCTTTCACAGACCATATAGTCTATTCTGCACAGTTTAATGTACAAACCGTATTCAGTGTTTAGAAATGTTTTCCATTTGGTATCAAAGGGAAAAAAAAAAAGATCTTAAGGATCATAACAATTTACACACAAACAATACTTATATAAAACTCTCTGATTTCTGATTTACAGGATATATTAGATTGATTACTTAAAAGAGGAAAAAAAATGACACTTAACGATTTACCTCTGCTCATAAAAATCCTTCAGAGCAAAGCCTCAGAGAAGATAAGTACTTTAATAATGCACAAAAAAAAAAAAGGTGTTACCTAGGTTTTAATAGCAAAATAAAAAACAAATTATATACAGTGTGCGACTATCAGTATAATCATGCAGATCTATGTGCAGATTCCATTAATTGCTCGTCCTTCATACGGGAAAAAAAAAATGTCTCCTGTGACTTTGACTTCTAACCAAAAACCAAAAAACTGTCCAGGTTTTGCCACTTGAGTGAACGGGTTTTCACTACACAGGTTTTTAGCTTATACTGTATGTTAGAACTTTGTGCATTGTGTATCAGTATTTTGCTAAAGAGTTTAACTACACAATACTAACACAAGCTAACAGAGCTAAGTATATTTTAACAATAACAGGACAGAATTTTTTTTTTTTTTAAATAATCCAAATTCCCAATCCCTCAAGTGGCGAGCTAATGTAATTCTGCATATGTTTCCAAGCTTTCATATTTCCATCCTTTTTTTTCCTAACTGGTACCACAATCACCTGGCACCTCAATGCTAGTTTATAGCCCATAAGCAGTAGTACTGTTTAGCGATCAGCAGTGTACTCTAAAATCATCAGTTATAATCGTTAATTCTCAAATCCTCACACACTGCAGTAAACGTTCATCCCCGTTTCATGGTTTCACTTCGTTTTTAAGTCCAGATAGTGTGATTCAGAAGAACAATGTTGCTTAAATCCAGTCCTCTAAGGTGAAAGATAAGAGTTTTCTCTCCATTCACAATCTCGATTCGATGAAGGAGCTTATTTTTCAACGTTGGCCTGGGCATTTCAGAGAAGGGAAAATGCAAAATGGTATAGTTTCCGACAGTTGCAGGGAGCAGATCTGAAATGCTAGTGGTTTCACTTAGGAAGACCTTAACGAAAAGCTTCAAATGACAGGCTAGGTGGGATTTAGCTTGTGGTTGCTTCCATGCTCTTGATTAGCATCCAGTTGGGTCCTCCTAGCAGTTTAGAATCTGTAAATTAGCATTGAGTGAAATTAGATGACATTTTTGTTGTTGTTTTGAAATGAAATAAGGATTCAGTCAGATTCTAGCTGGGGACTAGCAACTAGACAGGTACTAGCTAGTGATTAGCATCTAATCAAGTTCTAGCTAGTTATTAGCATTAATAGTATGAAATGTAAGACTGAGAAGCTGTTCTCAAGTGAAATGCCAAGTGGTGTGCACAGACTGGATGAGGACAAATTGAGGACACACACACACACAAACACACACACACACACACACACAAACACACACACACACACACGCAGCTATTCTACTGCATCGTTACCATCTCCATTAACCTGTACCACACACTCCTTGTCCCGACAGTTGCTGAACGTGTTGGGTCCCATATATGGGCAAATATGTGTGTCGAAAAAGCGCATGGCCTGAGCGCTGTTCCGCCGTTCTCCATGTAGGACCGCCTTGGTGAAACGGCGGCCATATTGAATCTCGTCAGCCAAGTAGGACGTCCTCTTGTGGTAGGCGGATCCAGTACCCTCTTGGGAAGCAGAAAGAAACACCACCAACTCGAACTGAGACTGGCCTGAAGGGGGCATGGCACGATTCAGCGGGCTCTCTGGGGTCAAGGGGTGGAAAAAGGTCAAAGGTGACAGAAAGAGCGGGCAAGGCCGTGAGCCCAAGCCGTCCAACACGAAATCTAATGCAGTTTGGCGGATTGTGTGATCGTCCTGTTCCTCATAGAGTACGGCACTCACACACACGTCAACTAGCGGCCTCGAGAGCAGGTTGCACACACGGAACATCAGGCAACGTTGACCTTCGACCTCACACACCACGGCTTTAGGACTGAATAAGATACCACTGCAGCGCTTCTGTGGACGAGAGAACTTAGCCACAAACGCACCTGAAAGACAAAACAGAAGACACAAAATGGTGATAAAGCCTCATCTTAGCCTTCCTGTGCTAAAAGGAAGGCCAAGATAACTCAATTAACTCTTTGCAACTGTGGTGAGCAGAAAGGTATCTCAGAATGCACAAGACATCCAAATTTGAGACTGATTGACTACAACAGTGGAATTATATCAGGCTCCAATATCTTTGGATCTGCGTTTTCGTTACAATTTTATATCTTAAACATGCTCTATAAATAAAATCAAATTGATGTATATTGATACACTGATCAACCATAACATTGAAACCACTGCCAGGTGAATTAAATATCCCAGATTATCAATTATGTATCAGCAAACATGTAACAGGTTTATGGCCACCCAAGGCTCATCTGCACCGTGCCAAAGTCTGGTCCTACATAAATGTCAATGCAGCACATCTCACCAAAAAAGTCCATGATGCTGGCCACGATACAAAGGCACCAGAACACCCAGTGCAGCACAGACCCCCGCTGTGCACCAGGCCGAGGGGGCGAAGAGCCCCAGGCCACAAACCCAGATTCCAAATGCCCAAAACACAATCCGCTCACGCTCCCATGGGATAAGCCAGAAAGACCCCTGGTTTCAGACCCCACATCACATCTCCACAGGCCCTGTCGAGCCACACCCCCAGGGCGCCAGAGCTAATTTAATTCAAGGGCCAATTTAATAAAATTTAATTTGTACAGCACTTTTAATAGTAGTCATTGTTGCAAAATAGCTTTAGAGAATGAAAACTTTGTTAACTAAGAATTTTTTTTTATTGGATCTCTGATGAGCAAGCCAAACTCAGCAGTGGCCAGGAGAAAAGTCCCTGAGATGTATCTTTGTATTATGAGGCTGAAAGTTCAATATAACAGGAAATGTATTTCAATTAATATAAAGTCCATAGTAAGTTAAATAAAACAACAAATCTAATTATTTAGTTAATAACTCATTTCTATATTGACTGTGTAATCAACGACAACAATTAAACAACAACACAACCACATATGTTTTAAGGGTAGGTCCTTATTGAACAACAGATGCTCGTTCCTGACTGGCTACTGCAGCCCACGTCCAACACGGTGGTGGGTTTATATATGGCCGACATGGGCAGCCTCCCAGTTCGGCATCTTCCTGGCGGTGGCACAGAGTACAATGGGAAAAAGTAAATGAATATCCTGAATGATGACTACGTTTGCGCAATTTTTTTTATTTTTTATCGTTCATTTGCACATTACATTCTTTCTTGTTACTGTGCGAGTTAATTAAACTCACTATTGCGCTGATTCTAGTTTGTGAGTGAGGCAGGGGACTGACTGGGAAGGTCCATCACAATCTAACCAATCTACACACCCACTGAGGTGTGAAATGATTTCATGCTGACTCTTAACTGGGGGTGTTCAATGTCCTGATGTAATCAACAACAATAAAAAATAGCTTATGGTCAAAGCCATTATGTGTTCAATTTAAAAAGATGGCAAACGGGAAAAAGCCAAAGGAATGCGGCTTTGCCATCACTTTTTGAGTACAGTGGTATGTCCACATACGGACGCCCCACCATGCAAATTTTCGCCTTAAGAACAAAATTTTTGCAAGACATTTGCCTTGGAATACGAAGCATTTTCAGCATACGAGCGACCGACCTGCTTGTGCGTACTTCTGGTTGCCGATCAAAACTTGTTTGAGTCAGTGGAAAGCCAAGAGAAGTTTAGTGAAGACATACAGTAGCACCATAGGTCCCAAGAATGTCATCAAGCACGTCAGTTAAAGGAAAAGGGGACAACTTTCAGCCGGTGCCAAGAGGAGTCATAAATTAAGGTTAAAGGAGGTATAATGTCTATTTATTTCATCTTTCATATTTGAAATGTCTTTTCTAAATGCTTTGATTGTTTTTATGTGCAGAAATTATAGTATTGAAAACTGGTAATATTGGTAACAGATTATCTGCATTTACATTATTTTCTGTGGGAAAATGTGTTTATAATATTATATACGTAATAAAATAGGTTATTATAACACTGACGTTTGTTAAAGCGATTGGTGTTTTGTGCAGGATGCTGAGGGGGAGTACTTTAGCACATTAGAACTTCCACTGAACATATCATATTCGAATAAGGACCTACCCTTACTGCTTTGAATGCAAATCTGAAAATGATGGCTTTTATTGAATATCACTCGTTGGTGGTAGCCAATCAGAAACAAATATATAATGTTCAAAAATGGATCTTCCCTTCCATATGATGTAAAAGAAAATGTGATTCATCAGACCAGGCCAAACTTTTCCATTGCTCCGAGGTCCAGTTTTGATGCTCACATACCCATTGTAGGCGTTTGCCGCAGTAGGCACGGGTCCTCATGAGCACTCTGGAGCTACGCAGGCATATACGCAACCAACTTGTTCTGACACATTTCTATCAGAACCAGCATTCACTTTTTCAGCGATCTGTGCTTTTCTGTGGAATGGGACCGCACATTCTCTCTCACATTCATTCTCTGCACGCACCCTTGAGTTCGGGCTCCCATGACCCTATCCCTGGGTCCCTGGACCAATTGTCCTTCCTTGGACTACTCTTGAAGACCACCGCATACTGGGAACACACCCTGAGAACTTGCTGTTTTGGAGATGCTCTGACCCAGTCATCTAGACATCACAACTCAGAGTCCCCTGTACGCCCATTCTTCATATTTAAAAACCAATTGTTCACTTGCTGGCTAATATAACAGGTGCCACTGTAACAAGATAATCAATTCTATTCACGTCAACTGTCAGTGTTTTTAATGTTATTGATGATCGGGTATTTTACTGAGACTCAGTTATATCATCTCAAACGTTTTGCAGCCGGAAGCTTAACTGTAAAAACAAAAATTTCCAACTGATTTATTGTAACAAAATCCAGCTGTTTATACTCTGAAATATTAGATCATTATTATTTAATCATGTGGACTCCAAAGTTTCATTTTTACAATCTAAATTCTACATTTTAACTAAACATCTTGCTGTTGTAACATTAAACGGGATCCACCCTTTATGTTTTGGTTTGGACTTTTTCTTTCCTTTTTTTTTTTTTTTTGCTGATGTGTCTTTGATTTTGTTAGGGTTCTGCAATTTAGGGCCACCATGTCTATCAGCAGGTGGTTGATAAAACCTGAGCCAAAAAAAGTTAAAACTAAAACGTTTTCTAAAAAAATATATATATGATGAGTTACTAAGAAAAGTCTCAGATTAACTGATTTCATCAGAATTTGTGCGTGGGTTTTGTTTCCACTGGTTATAAACTAGCTGTAATGTTGACACAAGTTACAGTGTATGTACAGTTATTCAGTAGTTGAAGTTGTTTTTTTTTTCTTAATATTTAACATTTATCAGTTATCAATTACCATACATTGATAACTATTGCAAAATAACATTGGTTATGTGAGCTGAATTTTGGCTAAACCAAAGTTTATCTCAACATTTGACAATACTGGAAGTGTACTGTTGCAAAGGGACCCATTCAGCAATCATACAACGCAACATATAACTGAAAAATGTAAACGATTCAATGTTGTTTATGGAATATCTTTTGAAAAAGAAGTACCAGTTATGAAGGCCTCAAGCATGAGCCCCAGCAGCATCTGCAGCGCAAGAAGGGCGATGGCTGTGGGGCAATCGGCGTTAGGGTACATGGTCCCGTATCCGATGGTCAGCTGGGTCTCCAGGGCGAACGAGAACGCTGCTGTGAATCCCGTGACATATTTGACACACAGCGTATGCCCGGGAGGTGGGTTGTCGTGGTCGACACCCAAATCGCCATTGGCACGCGCCAAGACGTACCACAGTACGGCAAAGAGCAGCCAGTGAAGGAGGAAGGAACCGCAGAACGCCAGCACCACCCAACGCCAGCGCAGGGAAAGCCACGCCCCCCACATGTCCTTAAATGCCCCGATCCATGTTTCCCGCAATCCAGAAGCAGGGCTGCGCATAAGACTCCGCCCATCCTTGCTGACCAATCTCTGCCGCTGAGGTTTGTTTTTCATTAGTGGCGATGATGAGCTGCTGGTTGCCATGCCAACAGGGAGGGTAGGGGATGATGATTTGGACCTGAAATATTTAAGAAAAGAAAGTCAACCACATGGAATCAGAATTTTTCTTTCCATTATGATTGATGTAATCTGGACAGAATGATCACAGAAAAACAGTAGAAAATAGTAGTACTACAGTACTAAATAGTACTTCTGTACGGATGAGCATGTAAATGTACAATAGTGCTTTTTTATTTGGTCTTTAAATACACTTAGCTGTAGTTGTATAACAAATATATGTACCATACGAAGTTTGGCTCATTTAGAGTGAGACTTAGTGTTGAGACCTCTACTGAAATCTAAGCAGGAGACGTACAGTTCGCGAGTTCGAGCTTTCTCAAGAGTTTGTTATATGCAAATATAAAACATGTTGTACAAGAAAAGTCTGCATTCCTTCTGATAAACCCTAAACGCTTGATCTTGTACAAGACGTCATGGTCCAAAAAGTTCCTATTGTGTACTCTAAGACTCTAGACTCTAATACTTAAGATTTAAAAAATATCAAACAAAACATACTGTATGGCATTAGGTGATTATGTAACAACAACAGACACAATGTACTATACAACTTTGAATGTATCCTCAAGTACATTCCCAAGAAAGCAAGACCAAAACTTACAGTAGCTCTGCTGCAGAGGAGACGTTCATTTAGAGTCACCAGCCTCAGAAATCACCAATTAACCTCAACCAGCACCTCAGATTAGAGCCGTCATGAAGCTTTACAGAGCAGAAGTAGCAGATAGACATCTCAATATCAACCACCTTAACAATTTTTGCCTTAACAACTGACATTTTGCATGAAATTTGCCTGGGCATTGGAAGAATTTTTGTCAGACAAACCGAACCGAACGCTGGCTTGCACAAAAGTTACACGTACGTCCGGAAGCCAAGCAAAGCGAGTTTACATATTTTTTGTGGGACTTTTTTTTTTTTGCATTTCGTGCAGGAAGCGAGGACATTAGCAAGAAGAAAACGGCGCCGCTTTCAGTTTGCTTTTTAAAGCAGCCGGTGACGAGAGGAATCATAAATGAAGGTTAAGTGAAGTTTAATGTCTATTCATTTCATATTTTACTTCATTTACACGTCTTTTCTAAATGTTTTGACATGCAAAAATAGAATAGTGTTGGAAATTGGTAATATTGTTCATATTTTCTGGGCGGCTGAAACAGATTGTCTGCATGTACATTATTTCATATGGGAAAACGTGTTTTGCAATATGAGATTTCGGCTTATGAACTCGCCTCCGGAACGGATTAAATACGTACGCTGAGGTACCGCTGTAATAATAATAAATAAATAAATAAATAAATAAATAAATAAACATGAGAATAAGAACATTTCTTAATTTATTTAAAAAAAATTGTATTAGTCAGGGTTCACACAAGAAAAAAATGAGATTTTATTCCTAATTTTAAGTTTTCTAACCAAATTAAAATGATTTTCCTGGAAAGAAATGAGAGAGAGAGAGAAAGGGAGATGGTTCTGTGCTCCTTTGCTCAGCAGGTGATTCAATTAATGATGGTTTAGTCTGTGTGTGTGTGTGTGTGTGTGTGTGTGTGTGTGTGTGTGTGTGTGAGAGAGTACATAAAGTTTAATCCCTTTCCTGTACAATAGTTATGATGAAGTGTAACACTGCACAAATGATTAGTACTGAAAGCCGTGTGTTCATCTGGAAGACTGGGGGGAAGGCGGGGG
>QMIH01000151.1:72779-126101 GCA_003987875.1 Clarias batrachus | reverse complement strand
TTCATCCGAGTCACCAGCCTCAGAAATCGGCGGTTAACAGCAGCTCAGATCAGAGAGCAGGTCAATGCCACACAGAGTTCTAGCAGCAGACACATTTCTAGAACAACTGTTAAGAGGAGACTGTGTGAATCAGGCCTTCATGCTAGAAGATCTGCTAGGAAACCACTGCTAAGGACAGACAACAAGCAGAAGAGACGCGTTTGGGCTAAAGAACACAAGAAAGAACACAAGAAAGAAAACTCGCTGAATGAGAAGGGGTGTCCAAACTTTTGGTCTGTACTGTATATAATGTGGAGTCTGTCCCCCTTTTGCAGCTATAACAGCTTGCACTCTTCTTGGAAGGCTGTCTCCAAGATTTTGGAGTTTTCCTGTGGGACACTGACATGTGGGACACGTTACAATCTGCAGCGCTCATAAGGACCACAAAACTCTGGATTTCTGATGGTTCCCAGAATATCAAAGTCCACAAAAGGAGGTAGGGCGTTTTCATATTTAGCTCCTAAGCTTTGGAATAGCCTTCCTGATAATGTTCGGGGCTCAGACACAGTCTCCCAGTTTAAAAGCAGACTCTGTCTCTTTAGCCCGGCATACACATAATTCATCCTTTAACCAAATACTCCAGTACACTTAAATGTGCACTCTCATCTAGTGATATTAATATAATGAATGGCAACTACGCTAATCATTTCCTGTTCTTTCTTTGTCTACCCATCCCGAGGCACTTGGAGAGTGTGCCAGCTCCAGTACACAGAGGCCAACCCTGCAAGGATCCTGAGGCATCCAGAGAAGGACCACCTCCAGCTGGATTCTGCTTCATCATGGTTTTGAGGTACATACGCTTCTCCCGAGCTCCTAGTTCCCTGTTGAGTACGGTTCCTCTCAAGGTTTCTTCCTACTGCCATCCCAGGGATCTTTTACTTGCCACTGTCGCCATCCCCATTGGCTTGTTTATCAGGGACAATCTGATCACTATGATGTACGACAGGGTTCTGTGTGAGTCAGTCAAGTTCTTCCACATCGAACTCATCACACCTTGTCATTATAGTCTTTGCTTTGTGCACAGTCATGTTGGAATTGAAAAGAGCCTTCCCCAAAGGAGCTGGATGCAGAGCATTGGCCAGATGCTTTGGCATGCTGAAGGATTAAGATTGCCCTTCACTGGGGAGAGTGGGCATGATGAACAGGTTTGGCGTAATACTTTCATATATAACCAACAGATTTTGTATGTACATTATGTGTTTTGTTTTTCCTCCCAGCTGTTTTGTATTTATACTAGGGCTATAAACTTGTGCATGTGGTTACCTGGTTAGTGTACCTAATGATAGTTATCTGTAGCTGCTAGCTAAAATCAGGTTCGATAAGAAGCTAGAGTATCCTATTAATTGACAACAGTGTACACCACATGACGTAATAATACCCTGGTGTTTGTAGTTGTAGATTGTCCTGTGATTTTTTCAATATCCTGAATAAAGCATTTAATAAAGATGAATGAACATTCTCACACACACACACACACACACACACACACACACACACACACACACACACACACCAATGTTGTTTTATGGTGATTGATTAGCTATCTTCATTAGCTAACTACTAGCCTGTTAATTAGCTAACTACTAGCTGTTCATTAATTAACTACTAATCTGCTCCCTGGCTAACTATTAGCCTGGTCACTGGCTAACTACTAGCTGATTTGCCAGCTAACTACTATGCTAATTAATTTAGATTTGTAGATTGTACTGTGATTTGAATGAATGATGAATGAACATTCTCTCTCTCTCTCTCTCTCTCTCTCTCTCTCTCTCGCTCTCTCTCTCTCACACGCACACACACACTCCAATGGTTTTAAAGCACTGTTGAAAAAGAAAATTTATGGTAAAGAATAACCTATCAAAAAATTATCTTGATAATTTTGTGCATTTAGATTGTTTACTGGCTAACTACTAACCTGTTCTCTGGCTAGCTACTAGCCTGTTTGTTAGCTAACTACTAGCATTTTATTAGATAAATACTAGCCTGTTCATTAGCTAACTATTCACAGGTTATTAACCAACTACTAGCCTCTTCACTGGCAAACTACTAGCCTGTTCATATAATTACCAGCTGTTCATTGGCTAACTACTAGCCTGTTCATTGGCTAACTACTAGGCAGCTCCAGGACGTGCTGTTTAAGGAAAGTAATCCATGGGTGTGATGTTCCGTCACCAACGTATTTTTCCCCCCTTTTGTTGAATTTAATAATACAAAAATTAATTCACAGCAAAGTGGAAACATTTTTATCCTGAACATCTGTTGCAAAGCCCTGACAGTAAACGTTCACTAGAACATACTTGCACAGAAAGCTGCATCACATTAATTTATTTCTTTGTTAAACCACAACTTTTTCTTCATGGGCGTGAATGAGCTCTTACATTAGAAATGATAATCTAAGCAAACCAGCAAAATAACACCAAAATTACTGTCAGGACCGCTGTACAGAAAGAGGAATACTTTACTTTACTTTAAAAAATCTGGAGCACACACACACCCACACACACACACACACACACACACTACAGTCCATTCATTTGCAGCATTTGGCAGGCTTTGACTTACATTTTATCTCATTATACACCTGCATAAGAGGGCCTTGCTTAAGGGCCCAACAGTGGTAACTTGGTGTTGCTGGCGTTTGAACTTGTGACCTTCAGTAGTCCAACATATTAACCACTAAGCAATGGTTTCTCATGCTCCTAGAATCACTTTTTCACAATTTGAGTCCTGAAATATACCAAAATATACCAAAACTTCATAGGTATGACAACCTGGTCATTCAGTACATTCGGGTCATCAGCTGACTTATTTTTATTGCCACATAACCTTGCTGAACCTAGACTTGACCAACTGAAGCAACCCCAGATCATAACACTGCCTCCCGAGGCGTTACGCTTCCCTTCTAACCCTGAGAATAATCCGAATCCTGTGAGTTCTCATCACACATCTCATCAGTGTGTGTGTCTATGGAAATGCTCTTACTTTCACTATTAAACATAGCTCTGGCTTTTACCAGATGGTTAATTTTTTTTTTTTAAATTACCTTGCAACTTGATGATTTTTTAATGACATTTCTTCCACAAAGATGACGATTCAGCATTATCCTTTCAGGTTTTCATAATATGCTGAAGCGCCCTTAACCCAGGTCCAGTAATTAAAAGTCTAATTATTTAATTTCTTTGCTTTATGCAGGCCAATAATGTGACCTTTCTGAAATGGTGAATTTCTTTTGGCCAGGCAGTGTACAGTATACAGTATATAATTTCATTCCAGTACTTCTTCTTCTTCTTTCCTTTCAGGTACCATTATATTTAGCTAACACATGTCATTACTTTGGTTCAGATCAATAAACTGCTCATTTACCACCTGAGGGAACTGAGTCAAACCTCTCACCACTAAATCCTAATATTGAACTAAACACACACACAAAATAAGAGTGTGTAAAACATAACGTTATATATACTTCTTTCTGATTGGCTGGCACTATTCAATAATTTTTTTTTTCGACTATATTCAATTAAAATCTTCAAATCCTCTTTTACATAATGTTTTTGACATTTCACTAAATTTCACATTTCACATTTTAGTTAAGTCAAGTCAAGTAGGCTTTTATTGTCATTTCAACCCTATACAGCTCAGTACACAGTGAAACGAAACAATGTTCCTCCAGGACCAGGGTGCTACTGTACTTCCAAAGTAACAAATGTTCTGTTTATGAAACAACAATTTCCCAAAAAACTTTGGCTTTTAACTTAATATTCAACTTAATATTAAGTGCTGTATGTACATTAGCACATGTTTCAGTGTTATTGCTACTCATCGGTGTCATATTTACATTTTTTTGCATGTTGAAGTACTTGAAGGTTGAACTTAGGACCATTTATCAGCGGAGATTACAGTAAGTGATTACGTTTAAGTTATTACATTTACTAGATTTTAGCTGAAAAACGATATTTTTTACCTAATACTAAGTTTTGTTTGTTGTTAAAGGGTTTGTTTCATTTTTAAAGACATAACAAATCAAATTCAAATTCAAATAGAAGTAGATAGCAAAATAATTGTATGAACCCAGAGATGGCCTCTTTTTCAATGAGACCTACTACACAATTTCTAGGTATTTATTTGTATTTTTTAAATTATGATTATTATAAGGCATTTTTTTTTCAAGTTAGGACAATATTTTACTATACTGTTAGCCTGAAAGAAGTTTTAAGAAATGATTTTAATGTATGTGTGTTAAAGCTGAATTTGAATTCTTTTTAAATATACTGGCATTCCCCATGATTCAAGTTCTGAGATGAGTTTAGGTTTGTTTGATGGACAATACAAAAAACGGTTGCACATTTTCTTATGTATTAAGTCCAACTGAAGGTTAGTGGTGAAAGCGGTGAAAAAAACAGGAACATGGACAATGCAGAGGCTCAACGGTTAAGGCTCTGGGGTACTAATCAGAAGGTCGGGGGTTCAAGCTCGAAAACTGACAAGCTGCCACTAAGTCCCTTAACCCACTCTGCTCCAGGAATGCTGCGTCATGCATAACCCCACTTCCTAACAAGCTCGGATATGTGTAAAAGAATTTCAATGTGCTGTAATAAGTTTCAATTAAGTTTTTGACAATAAGTAAAAATAAAAATTTTTGATGAACCCCCCCCCCCCTGGCATTAAGTAGTAACTACTCAGGCTTAGTCCATTTAAGTTTGCACACGTGATCAATACAGTATTAAACTACAATCAATTTTAATAACCTGACATGGAAAACTTGAATGATTTAATGCAACGAATTTCGTAAAACGCTTTGAGAAAAGTCTGCTTGTCAGGGTATACAGTGAACAGTATGTTGCACTTTTCTTTTAGTCAAATTGTTTGAACTAACTACGTTATTATTATTAATTATTATTATTATTATTATTATTATTATTATTATTATGTACAATTTACAACTGCTGTTATGCTTTCTTCATTTGATTAGAGCTTCAATTGCAAAAGTTGGTATAGAATATTTATACAAATCTTTGAGTTATCTGTACTTTTATACCTTGTAAAACTTACTTTCTGAATTATTAACATTTTTTCCTCAAAAAAAATTCACACCAATGGTGCAATTGATGCAACCTCATAAACGTCTTACTCCATGCATATTGTTTCTATTTTGACATAAGAACTCATTCACTACTGTATATGTAAAGGTATATATCTTGTCTCTCACCACACTGGTCTCCTCTGGACTCTCGTCTGTCTTTTTATCCCACAAGCGAAACGTTTGTAGAATTGTAGGTCCAAATGTAACTCGGAGAGTCAGAGCCTTCCAAAAACTCTTCTGTAGAGGACGCAGGGAGCCTGAGATTTCCTGATCAGCTCCTGAGCACACTCAAACACTCAATGACACACACACACACACACACACACACACACACACACACACACACACACACACACACACATGAGCAAACACACAGACAGACATACACAGACACACAAACACACAGAAGAACGCCAGCACAGCAGCCCATTGGTCACATTACTCAGCGTGGGGCCAATTAGGAGTGCTTGAGAAAAAGACAGGGAAAGTATGGAGAGAAACACCTAGAGGCTAAATGTGTGTGTGTTTGTGAGTATAAGTGTGTGTGTAAGTGTCAAAGGGGACAGCTGTTGCTTGAAAGTCTTGGAATTTCAGCATTTGTTTTGTGTCTTCATGTTGTCCATCACTGACAGACTTAAAAGTGTGTGTGTGTGTGTGTGTGTGTGTGCATGTGGTGAGTTAATGCAAAATCCCTTCTGCATTATTTTATTAATTCCCACCTGATGTCACATTCTGTCCGAGGTTATGTAAAAAAAAAAATCACTGGGTTTGTAGGTTCTGTGCGCTGATTGGCTTTTCTTTCACACAACATCTCCGATTGGTTTCTGGATCGGGGTCAAAGGTCACACATCACTCCGAGGTCAAATCACCAGAGGAGAGAGGAAGTTTCGCAACCAGCAATCACAGGTCTCAGCTGGGGTTTTGTAATGGGTGAGAGCAAAGGGTCAAAGGTCAGAGGAATGCCAAAAAACGTCAATCGAAATCTGGCATTCTTCGCATTTCGCAAAAATCAGTGCCTTTGAGGAACGAGATTCCGTTACGTTCAGCAAAGTGTGTGTGTATATATCACAAACATACACTCACACTCACACACACACAAGCATAAATGTATAAACACTCCATTAACAGAAAAAACAATAAATATTTTAATACTAAATGTATTGCTTTACATTATATATTGATGTATATGATAATAATAATAATAATAATAGTAATAATATGAGAATATTATTCATATAATAATAATATATAATAATATAGTTGCAAGCAACGATGAGCGGGCCCAAGGACCCTATGCAATCGCCGCTTTGCACACTTCACACACTATGTGTAATATGGCTGATGTCAGTGTGTGTGCGTCAGGGAGATGTGAGTGTGTGAGTGTTAACATTTGTGATGTTTGTGTAGAATAGGGGGAATATATATATGTATATATATATATATGTGTGTGTGTGTGTGTGCATAAATTTCTATGCTATGCATACATTTCACTACAGTGCAAACAAAACTGACGTCAAGCAAAACAATTTTTGCATCTTTGTAATCTAGTCAAACTGCTTTATTTTATAATAGAAATACTAGAGCCTCCCTGTAGCTTCACGTCCATGTGCAGATCCTGATGCTCACATGCCACCTGACCTGTGAATAAAGTGGTCAGTCAACTTACTGCCGCTCCTTGCGCTGCTCCAGTGTTTTTGACCAAAGATGCTGATGTCACTGCCTACATATGGAAGCAAATTCCTCCTGTTTATTGAATTTTCAAGTCATTTTTCATATATAATTGTGATGAAACGAAGCCTATATGTTACCTCAAGCTCGGCCAAAAACACCTGTGAAAACCCCATTACATGTTTTTTTATTCGTAGTTTTTACGTGATGCGTGTACAAGCAAGCAGACCAGAACCCCACGCCCACCTCCTCCACCTCTTCCTCATGACCTGTCATCGACCCAACAAGACATCAACGCCTCATGTTCCAAATGACGGCAAGTCAATAACTTTAATGAATATTATGTATTACATGATATTATATCAGTATACAATTGATCCAGATTCATACTTATACATTTCCATATACTCACATATAAAGTATTAATGATATTTAAAATATATATATATTCATTCATATTTAAGGTATATTTGTCTTTATAAAACAAGTAACCTAAACTCATTTCGAAAGCAATCCATAGAGTGAATGTAACCTTTATTATGAAAATCCTACTTTGCTTATGCGAGCCACCTTTATATATTGCCCAAGAAACTATTTTTATTACATGCTTATATTTTTGTGGTCTGAAAATATCTATTTATTTATTTGTTTGTTTTTACTTTTTTTTTTTTACCCACAAATCAAACTACATAACTGACGTAAAGAAACAATATTCTTAGGGAAATAAATAGCAGTTTTCCACCAGAGGGCGCCAAAGGACACACTGTTGAAGATAAGAGTAATTCAACAATTTTACCTTGAATAAGATTACAAAACCCGAGCCGAGCTAGTGTTTACATAATTTAAGATGTAACGTCTAGTTTATCTGTATGAAGAAGAAGAAGAAGACGAACGGTAGAGAATGGGTAGAGAGGATGGCTTTTTATTTTATACCGGAGGTGTTACAGTACCTGACCTGCGAATGAAGTGTACTGCCGCTCCTCACGTCGCTCCAGTGTTTGACTTCTGCCTGTCGTCTGCGCTGCCTACTGTTACATTCAGTATATATCAAAATATATATTTTTTGGAGGTACAAGTACTGAAGTACTGAAGAAACAGATATGTCTTAAGTTCTAGTTTAAAGATTGCCAGAGACTCAGCTGTACAGACGTTCATTCCACCACCTAGGTGTCAGAACAGAAAAGAGTATAAATGTCTTCCTCAAAAAGTTTTTAGCTTTGTAGGCAAGCATCAGGGTTTTTAATTGGATGCGGGCAGCTACAGGAAGCCAGTACAAGGAGTGGACAAGTGGGCTGGTGTGGGAGAACTTGGGAAAGACCTGCCAGGAGCGATTAGCAGTAGTGCAATTTTGAAATAACAAGCGACTGAACAAGCATGTGAGTAGCGTGTGAAGAAAGAAACGGGCAAATTCTTCTGATGTTGTAAAAAAGAAATTACCAAGAGCGAGTGAGGTTACGGATGTGTGGGGAAAGTGACTGCTGATTGTCCAGAGTTACTCCAAGATTGCAGGCAGTGACTGAAGGAGTGATCCGAATGTCGTCCAGGGAGATCATGAGGTCTTGACCAGGGGATGAATCACCAGGGATGATTTTACTCAGATTGAGCTTCAGCTGATCATCCAGGATGAGATGTCTGCCAGTCATGTTGAGATCCGGAAAGGAGAGAATAAGTTAAGTTGTCATTTACATAAAAATGGTATGAAAAGGCCTCCGAGTGGCGCAGTGGTAAAGTGCTCGCCCTATCATCCGGAGATCGCGAGTTCGATTCCTGGATGATGCTGTAACCCCTCACAGCCAGAGGTATAGAGAGAGCTGATTGGCCGAGCTCTCTCAGAGGGGAGGGATGAGAGGTACTCAGTGCTCCCACATTAATCACGGCTCTACAGCCAATCAGGGGCGTCTGTGAGCTCACGTAAGTGGAAGGAGCAGTGTGTTACTCCGGTTCGAAAAGATCTAAGATAGTCTTCGCCCTCAGCCTCCCGACTGAGTGGGAGTAGGAGCCTTAATGTCGGAGCCCCCTAGTGACGTAGAGGAATTGGACACGACTAAATTAGGGAGAAAATTAGGGGGGAAAAAAAGGTGTGAGGATAGCACCTTACCAAGTGACCTGTGTAGAGGGAAAACAGGAGAGGACCAAATACTGAGCCCTGTGGAACACCAGTAAAGAGGCTGTGTGGGGCAGACGTGGATCCAATAACACATACTGTAGTGTTAGATTTCTAGTTGATTTCTACCTCTTTTGCTGCCAAACAAAACACATCCTAAGACAAGATATATAAATATGATAGAATAAATATAATAAATATAATAAGATATATAAACATAAGACAAGTTATAGAAACATGAAAGTTGGTCAATAGATAATATGCCTCTCAATGCAAGGCTGAAAATCTCACAAGAAATATTGAGTAAAAAACTCGTCTACTACATAATTTCTGATAATTAGTGTTTATTGTAAAAAAAATAGCTGCTGCTTTGTGGATGACCCTCAACCCTTTCCCCAATTTTTTACATGGACAAAAAAGCTTGTGTGTTTAAAACACTACTCATATTGGCCAATATTTGTGAAATATTTTACTATAAAGGGTCCCGAGATTAAATTACAATTCAAGTTTAATAAAACAAGCTTTTATGTCCTGCTAATTCCACAACAACAAAGAAATCTGCTTTGTGAGCTTTTCACCACGCCCATCATGTTTTATAATAATTGGAACTAGTACTAGAAATTTTGAGCTAGTTCTCGAAATTTATTCATCTTTACAAAAAGTATATGTTAAATTACTTAGCACAATCTAGTCGAAAGCCCGGTTAAGAAACGGAGGGTTGCATCAAGAAGGGTATCTTCTCATTAAACAACAAGACTTCAGTCAGCAAATCAGTTTCCAGCAGGTATTCCATATAGTCAGCATTGATCTGCTGTTAAAAAGCTTGCTACTATGTTCATTTATGGTCTTTTTACTGTTCTATGAATCTTGGAGTTTAAGATTATTCGGGCTATCGTTCAGGCTATTAGAGTTATGGTTTGTATAATATGGTACCTTCACAATTTGGGCAAATTTTGAGTTATTGGGGTAATTGTTTGAAGAATTATGAAAAAAAAAGATTATATATTTTTTGCAATGTAAACTTATTAACATTACTAGTTTTTACACTTCTTAACAGCATGCTTCATAAAGATTAATTTATTCATTTATTTATGTTTAATGAGTCGATGGCGCCCTCTGGTGTAAAAGAGATAGTATTACTTTTTTTTTTGCTACTAAATTGTGTCATTTGCTCACAAAGGAGTATTTTAAAAATCTATAAATCAATCAATTAATCAATCAATAAATAAATGCAAACAAGTATAAAAAGATGCTTCATTTAGCCAAAAATGTGAATACCACATTCACATACTATTCACAAGTATTTGGTCACATTTAAGAGAAAATGTAATAAATGATTTAAATAGAAATACTTTCACATGAAGTGCTTGTAGTAAATTTAAGAGATATTTATTAATATATACTGTAAAAAACAGTCAGTGTAGAAGCAAAATTAATTCAATTTCTAAATATATAAAAATAGCAAGTATTTTTTAATGTATAAAATCAAGATTATTTTGGATGGTTAATTTTCTCAGATAAATTACAGAAAATTATTTTAATATTTTATTTACAGTATTTTTTCAGCAGCTATTTGTTTGTAAGATGAGAACCAACTATTTAATCTGATGGGTTCATCCATTTGCTGGAATAATAGAAATTCTGCTCAGTTTCTCCCAAGTTGCACTGCTGTTGCGTCAGGTTGTTATTTCTTCATTTTAAAGTAAGTTATATCATAACCATTTTTTAAAAAATAGCAAAGATTTGATTTTTTGATTTTTTTTTTCTCAATGTATCAGATACAAAAAACAAATGAGTCCATGGCATCAAGAATTAGTTTCTCAACATGTGACTCTGAGGGGAGTCCAATTTTGCATGGCTTCATGGGTGTCTGTCCAGTCCTTTCGGAATTCAATGTTTAGAGCACAAATCCTCTCAGCGGAGACGCAATGAAAACGAAGAATTCAGTTTAATACAGGGGTTATAGAAATGACTGACAGCTTTTTAATAAAAGATGAGGTCTTTACAGAATTTGTGTAATTTCATTTTCAATTTAAAGAACAGTTTTTTTTTTCATTAGACTGTGTGGCTTCACCTACATGCTTGGGTGCAAAAGGGTCAAAAATAGATTTTTAAATGCCATAATAGTAATTTGATGATCTGTGTGTGTATAATGCTACCCAGATGAAAGCCATGGAAAGGATCAAACGGTAGTTTTGACAATTGCATGTTTAAATGCATGTGTTTTGTTTTGATGGCTCCAAGTTGAATTAAGCTAATATTTTGTTAATAAAACAGTTTTTAAATGGTTTTTATGGTTAGTTATAGATTATGATATGCCATAACTGGTGAAAAACCATGAATTCTGCGCTCTATGAATATACAGCCATCAGTTAGTGCACTTGGGTTATGCAGTAGGACAATGATCCGACACACACCAGCAAGTTTACCTCTGAATGGCTTAAAAAAAATACAATTAAAAAAAAGGTTTTGGACTGGCCTAGTCAAAGTCCAGGCTTAAATCTGATTGAGATCCTTAAACAGGCTGCTCATGCTTGAAATCCCTCCAATGTGGCTGAATTAAAACAATTCTGAAAAGAAGAGTGGGCCAAAATTCCTCCACAGCAATGTCTTGGGGGCAATTTTTTATTTTTACGAAGGGCCAGACAGTTTTGGACTGCTTTATTCCCTTTATAAATGAAATCGTCTTTTAAAAAAAAGTCGTTTTGTATTTACTCAGGTTGTCTTTGTGTAATATTAACATTCGTTTGATGATCTGAATCATTTAAGTCTGACAAATATATAGTTAAAAAAAAAAACGTTTTTGGAGATTTATGCAAAACTGAATGTCAATCAGTAGTTTAGAGACAGAGACAGGGTTTTTTTTTTTTTTTTGCTGACTCACTGTCACTGTTAACATGACATGATTTTTACAAATTCAAGAGATTTTTGAGCCATTCAACAGGATGAAAAAAAAGAGAGACAGAGAGAGAGAGAGAGAGACAGAGAGAGAGAGAGAGAGTGCGCTTTGGGCCATGGGAGTAAAGTTGCAACCCATAAACATAACAGATCATTAAACAAATCGTCATAACTCATGAACATTAAAACAGTTCACCCTGGAGACAGTTGATGGAGATACAGTATGGTCACAATGAGGAAAAAACAGGATTTGTGGGGAAACCACCGGACCAATTGCTTAGAAAAGTAATAGCGCCCCATTCTCAGAGGAAGGAGGGATTGGGCCATGACTGCTACGACCTACATTAATTGTCAATGTTTTAGCAATGTTAAAGGTGTAATACCAAAAGTATAGTGCCTTAAAGGATTACTTAAGATACTGTAACTAGCTCGATACAGTATTTTTATATTTCTATACATAAATTAAACTAAGAGTGGTCCGTTTCAAAATGTGTTGCTTTTTAAACAATTATTGTTCTGTAGTTAAGTAGGGTTTACTCCTTCCTACGAGTAACACTTTACTAATCAAAAAGTGCAGCTCAGCTACAGCTTAACTATTATTATTACTATTAAATCCTTAACATAGCTTGTTCACTAGCAAAGTGGCTTCACCTGCACTGCTGTTTGCAATGATTTTGGTTTTGATTAAAAAATAAACAAATAAATAAATACATACGTCAGTTTTTTTTATTTATTGATTGATTTATTTTAGGGGGAGGCGAGGGGTTTGTATGTGTTTGTATATTGTATTTGTCTGTCTAGGTAAAACCTGATAAAGTAAATATTTAGACGCTCCCACTGCCTAGCTGTTTCACTATAAACATCTTCCTGATAAAATCAAGGTCAGGCGGGAATGTAGATGCTGTAACTTTCCCTCCCCGACCCCACCCCCATGCTGAGAACTTCTTTTCAAATAAATATTTTTTTTTTCAATGAAAAAGGAAGTTTGAAAAAAAAAATACTGTTAAGAATTTTAGATTTGGCGAGGCGTTTGAGGTGACGCTGGTGTTTACGTGGTCTCTGCGGAGCTGCCAAATTTCCTGCCTTGAGTTGAGTAAAAGACTCTGAATATGTGACCTTTTCTTGTTCCATGTTCTGTGTAAACAGAGGAATCTTTATGCAAAGGCTGTTTTTTTCCCCCTGCAAAACAGAACAAGTCATTTTGTCAACAATGTCAAAGAAATGGTACGAGAAAGTGAATGTATTTAGATTATTTAGAAATGTCAGAGTGTAGGTGGGATTAGTTCTGCATTAAAATGTTCATATTAAATTGTACTTATATCAAATTGTAATCTTGGTGTAGGTTTCTATTCTTAGTCAGTAAACCAAGAAAAACAGAAGATAATGACAAGATGAAGAAATCTGGAGAGGAACCAGACACATGAGGGAACATTTGAGTGGAAGCAGACAGTGCGATCATGACTTATGTTTAAACAGCATTCACGTTAACAGATCCCGAGATCTTCATACTGTATGTTTCTGTGTCCTTATGTGTGTGTGATGTGGAAAATGTGGCTCAAAACTCATGCTTGAGTAAGGATGTTATCTTTTAACCCATATGCCATCATTTCAGTGTATCAGAATAAGCGTAGGAGTGACCTTCAAAATTCCCTTTTCTGTAATCTTACACTTAATCTTCAATTAAGTAAGTGAAGCTACTGTACCTCAGATCATAACACTGTCTCCAGAGGCTTGTACAGTAGACACTATGCATGATGGGTGCATCGCTTCATGCGCTTCCCTTCTTACCCTGACACGCCCATCACTCTGGAATAGACTCAGTCTGGACATATCTGATCACATGACCTTTTCCTATTGCCCAAGTCCAATCTTTATGCTTTCTAGCAAACTGAAAGCCTTTTCTCTGATGAGTCTCAGTAACTAGTGGTTTTATTATAGACGCACAACCTGTGAGTTCTCATCACACTGTGTGTGTGTGGAAATGTTGTTACGTTCACTATTAAACTCTTAATAGTGAAAGTCGTGATATTAATGATAGTGAGATAAGTAAGATAAATACTCTAAATACGCCTTTTTTATTATTCAACTTCACCAACGTTTAAGTAATATGTGATTTTCAGAGATTTTCCCAAACACATTTCTTTGACAAAGTTGGTTCGGCACTATCCTTCCTGGGTTTAAATAATACACTGGACAATTACTAGCCTATTTTCAATCATTGTAAGGTTTTCTTTACTTGATACAAGACAATAATTTGAACCAGACGGGATTTTTTTTTTTTTTTTTTACGGAGAAGTAATATATTAGTAGTATTTCAAACAGCATGAAAGGAAAGTGCTGAGCTGTAAAAAAAAAAAAAAAAATTATTTGAGATTCTTATTATTTAATACTGTAGGAAAAATTTACTAAGAATAAAACCACCACTGACACTTACACATCAATAACATGTAGTAGGGAGGATTATTTATTTTTTTCAATAACAAAATTCAAAATATCAGGTAAAAAAGAAAATCAGGTTTTAAAAATAGACAATTTAAGAAATGAAACAGATGATACTCTAACTATATCAGATCAGCACATAGAATATTTTATTCCCCTTCAAGAGAATTAACTAATTTCACCTTCAAGAGAATTAACTAATCTCTTCTGCAAAATCATCAACCTGTGTATTAGACCCTGTACCAAATAATACCAGAAATAACAGAACCTGTTTTAAGAATTTATAAATTCTTCACTCAGAAATGGTTGCGTTTCTCAATCTTTTAAATTAGCAGTTAATAAACCTCTAATTAAGTAACCTGACCTTGATCCCTGCTGGTTGTTAAACTATTGGCCAATATCAAACCTCTCCTTTATCTCCAGAATCTTGAGAAGAAAAAAAAAACTCACTGGTTAAAGTGGTAACTGACCTCCCTCTAGCCTCTTATCAGGGTTGAAGTTTGGTGTTCCACAGGGTTCAGTTTTAGGCCCTTTGCTTTTTTCTCTCTTTACATAATTCCTCTGGGCAAAATAATTTGAAACCTTATTAGTATTAGTTTCCACTGTTCCACAGTTTTCTGACAGTGTTAATACGTCAGCAAAGCCAGATGAGAAAAAAACAGCTTAATAAAGTTGATGAATGTGGACATTAGACACTGAGCGCTAATCTTGACCAAACAGAAGTACTGGTACTAGGACCACATGTATCTAGGTTGGATTGTTGTAACGCCTTACTGTCTGGATGTTGAACTAGATGCATAAACCAGCTCCGGGTATTTGCCTTAGGTAAAGGAGCAGATCTGTTGGTCTCATGGACGTAGAATATTATGGTGAACTGGTATGTTTAGATGCTGTCTTCCCCACTTTCATTGATTGATCGCCTTATACATTATGTGATAGTGACCATACCTAGATGTTATCTCTCTTAATGTTTTCTCTCTGTATCTCTCTCTCATCTATTATGCATAATGGCCACCGTACATGCGTCTGGAGACAGTGTTTCTGACCTGCTTCAAATGTGACTTCCATCACTGTCACTAAATAAAAAATCTCACAGATCCCTGGCAGTGAGCCGACTCCCTAGTTGGTAGATAATTATACTTATTCTCTAATTCATGTCCTGTGTGGTGAAAATCAGACAAACCAGCACTGTGTGAGTGAGTTGCTGATCGAATGAGGAAAGTTACATTTTGTCAGAGTGACAGAAGGAATATGTGACCTGTTCTTGTTCCATGTTCTGTGTAAACAGATGAATCTTTATGCAAAAGCTGTTTTTTTTCCCCCAGTGAAGTAGAACAAGACATCTTGCTAGCAATGTCAGAAAAAGAACAAGGAATTTAGTTTAAGTTATTTGTTTATTTATTTATTTATTTTAAAAAAAGATTATTAGAAATAACAGTATTTAAGTGTGATTATTACTGCCTTAAATTTCCAGTTTTTCAAATTTAATTTTATTTATGCAACATGATGAATGCCCCTGCAGACGCAACCCTCCCATTTTATCTGGGCTTGGGACCGGTACTGCATCCAGTGGCTGGGGTTTGAACCTGGGCCTTTTACATGGCAGGCTTTCACATAGCATGGCAATAACATAGCATAACTCATGTTGAGATGTTTTTTTTTTTTTTTTAATTATTTATAAAAGACAACAATATTTTTTGTTCCAGGTTCAAGCTCAAGGTTCAAGAGTAACTTTTTGACCACCAGAATGGGCAATTTGGTTTTCTTGCTAGCTGCCACATTACTGATAACGACAGGAATAAATTACATTTGAAACCTGTTTGTTCTGCATCGTGGCAAAAATATATCTGCGCTCTGATGGTAGCAATCTAAATTTACACCACAGCGGATGGCTCGGATCCACCAGAATTTGATTGAGCTTTCTTCACAGACCTGACCGTATATACAGATCCTTATGGGTACCATCAATTTTGGCACACACCTTCACAATATCCTGCAGGAAACCTTCTTACTTCTATATGGTGTTTTATAGAGCAGAGATGCTTGTACTTTAAATCTAAAATAAACATCTAGTCCATTTTTATTAACAATATTTAAATATCGCTTGGTTGCGCGCGCGTGTGTGTCTTGTGTCCTGGTCGCGCGCCGCTCCAGACTCTGCTCCAGGTTTTCTGACTGTTTCCCCACATCGGCGTCTACCTGACCTTCCACACGGTCACTTCCGCCCTGAGAGTGACGTCATCAACCAGCGCCACCAGATATAAACCGGAGAGAGACGCGGGAAAGAGGAGAGAGATTGTGATTCTGGCGTTTTGGTGTTTGGTTGTGACTTTTTGCCTCCCATTGAATTTGATTATTGCTTTGGTTGCTCTTTGTATATATTTGTAGATAATTTCACTGTATGTTTGTGCACTCACCAGTAGCAGGGGCGTGGCTGCTATTTATTTCATTACTTTTAAAAAAATATGTAACTGATTACCTCAAGTTTTTTGAGTTTTGACAACTTAATCAGGTTTACGGTGTGTGTAAAAAGTGTTTAAGTGCCAGACATACTGTGAACGGCTCTACACACAGTTGCCGTTCCCACATGCTCTGCGTCACCCACATTGTACAAAAAATGCCATGATGCAAAAAAAATAAAAAACGAAGTGCTATGAGTTTGTTGAACTTGTTGCAAATCAAATAAATAGTTGCTGCTTTAACCACATCAGACAAGCCAGCGCGGGGATCGAACCCGCGCCGTTCACATGGCAGGTGAAATACTCACCACTGAGCCACCAGCGCTCCATAGAGTTTTACTTGGTGGAATTTTAAGATGACGGTTACTGTTACTTACGTACTCACGATTAATTAAAATATCAAAAAGTTCTGAATACTCAAAAAGGTCTATTAATTTGACCTAATTGCAATTATTTAAGTTAACAGTACCCAGTGTGTTTAATTAATTTGAGCATTAGCACTATGCGGTTTCAAGATATGTGTTAAGTAAATTAACGATTTCCTTGAAAACCGATAACTCTTACAAATAATCATTAGGAGATTAAAAGACATCAATACGCAGTCTTATAACTCTCTCCTGCCGAAAAAACCTCGTATAATTTGCGCCTCCACGTCCACAGGATCTTCATTAAAAGCGCACGTCATGCTCAATAAACCTCTGAAACAAACTTACCCTGGAACAGAAGCTGCTACCGAGCAGGTTATCTTCAGAGAGCAAGTTGCTATGGTTACAAACATACCCAGAGAGTTACCTCCGTTTTTGGAACCGAAAGTTGAGGATATCCACTAACTTACTCTTAAACTTACCCGGGTATGTCACATAACCTGCTTTCTGGAATACACCCCTGAATTTTTGTTTTTGTTGTTTTGTTTTTTTGCAGGTTATCTAGCTACTAAATATAAATACCATTTAGTTTATTATTTTGGCCTGGGTCCATCCTGAATCTGATCCTCCTCCTCCTGTTGTGCGTGTGTGTGTGTGTTTTTGTAAAGCAATACAAACCTTGTTATTTCATCAGTTAATGACTGGATCTAGTTCTTTCTGCCATACACCACCATTTCCATACAGTTTATAATAGAACCCTGAACCGTTCTCTTGCTGTTCGGTCGACACTAGACTGGGACGTGACGCCATATTTGTGACCACTTTGATTTTCTAGCACAAGAAAGACAACAGCTTTATTATGCAAAGGTGTTCCTTCAGTTAAAAACAACTAGTTTGAGATTTATATCTGCTCATCTTTTCTGAACTACACTAGAATGCCTCATCCCCCCCGCTGTTAAAAAAAAGTTACTCAATAATGTTTACTCTGAGTAAATTCTTATTTTTATAATGGTACCTTTACTTGTATTTCAGTAAAATTTCACTGAAGTAACAGTACTTTTACTTGAGTACAAAATTTTAGTCCTCTTTCCACCTCTGACGAGGTTATAATGTCTTTGGAGTTTTTTTTTCTCCCCTTGATGGCATGGACATCTTTCATCAAGAAAAGGCACAGCCATGTTCCAGGACCCAGACTGTGAAAGTGGTTCTGGGACACTAGAGTGTGTTCTGTACTCAAAGTTAAAGGTTCCTGATTAATCTTAGAGTGTGTGAATTTTTTTTTTTTCCCAGGCAGTGTGATAGCAGCATTATCGTACGCCCTTGTAGGCTTTAACCTAAGATGACTAATTTCTTGATGCAAATCTGACCTGCTTCAAGTGTGACTTCCAAATAAAAAAATAAAAAAATTACAGACCCCCTCCGGCAGTGCTTTATATACTGTAGCAATGCCCATGTGAGAGAAGCAGAAGATGCCGACCTAGCACACATTAAAGTCCAGTTACTTGTATTACACTCATTCTTTAATTCATGTCCTGTCTGGTGGAAATCAGACAAACCAGCAGTGTGTGTGTAAATTTCTGATCGAAAGTGGAAAGTTCTCACGCACGGACACAAAGCTACATTTTGTTTCTGGGTAGTTCTACTGTTACTGTGAAATCAGGTCACACACAGAGGGAGCAGTGTGTGTGTGTGTGTGTGAGAGAGAAAGACAATAATTGACAAATTAATGGAGTTTTATTTGAAAACTTTTAAGACACCTACTGAATAAACAACCTAAATGAAATTGAGGCAGAAATTCACCTTGACTGAGATACATTTATGTGATGACGTGACCCCCACGCCCTCCCTGCCGAACTGCCGCTAGCAAACTGTTAAAATCTTTTTTCAAATATCTAGATAAGCTTAAATACTACAGTACTGGTTGTACATGAGCTGACTTAAATTTATTTTCAATTAATTATATTTATCTAGGGTTGACTTTGCCGTGGAAGTCACACTTGAATCAGGTCAGATTTGCATCAAGAAATGAGACTTAACTTTTCATCTACTCAAAAAGTAAATTATCTCCCATTGTAGCTCATTGATGTAGTTGGTTCAAGTGATTAAAAACAATTTGCCCTAACAATACCCCAACTATGAAAACAAAAACATTATTTAAAAAAAAATTAATTCTTCCAAAATTAGTCAAAGTTAAAACAGTGACCTGCATAAAACAGGAGAGTACACGTTCTATTTTGTTTGAAGAATACCTGGATAAAACCAGAGGCTTATTACTCTCTTACTAATTCTTTTATGTTACAAATTACATCATAACCATTAAAAAAAAAAAAAAAACAACTTGGGCTGTGATTTGGCTTTTGAAGACTTTTTTCCCAATGTGTCAGACACAAATAAGCAGTTTTTCAAAAGGTTTAACAGGAGAAACTACATGTACATTGGAGTGATGTTTTAAATTAACCGGGTATTTACTTAATTAGGTTTTCATACGAACAACTTAACAGCTATAACGCACATACGGTAGATGAACATTAGTGACTCTGGCAGTTTTTATATCCCTTAACTTATCAAGTACCGAAGAACCATATTACTCCTTAACTGTAAAACACTTCTTATTGTGCTTTGGGCCGCCAGTTGTTTTTGCCCAGATGGGTATAAAGTCGTTAGCCCTATTAGTTGTACAAATCCAGATGATGACAAGAAACACTCAGTTAAGTAAATAGAAAAGACATTCTGTCATTACTGAAAGAAATGCAGGTCAGCCTTTGAATGTATCGCCAAGTGCAGTCACCAAAACCATCAAACGCTCTCATGAGGACCGTCCCAGGAAAGTAAGACTCCGTAATAAGAGCTACCTCTGCTGCAGAGGATAGGTTTGTTAGAATGACCAGTTTAAGAAACCTCAGATTAGAGCTCACGTAAAGGTTTCTCTGAGTTTAAGAAGTTGATATTTCAACATCTACTGTGCAGAGGAGACTGTGTGAGTCAGTTGAATATGCACCAGTAGTAGGGCTGCAGCAAAGAAACCACTACTTCAGAAGAACACCAAGCAGACGCGACTTACTTGGGCCAAGAAACGCGAGGAATGCACATTAGCTCAGTGGAAAGCAGACTTTTGTCCCGATGAGTCCAAATGTGAGATTTTTGCTTCTGACTGCCATGTCTTTGTTGGACATAGAGAGGGTGAACAGATGGTTCCTGTTTTTTTGTTTCCCACTGGAGCGAGGCGGTGTGATCGTGTCGGGATGCTTTGCTGGTGACACCAAAGTCTCTGACTTTGACCAGCAAGGTTATCACAGCATTTTGCAGTGACATGCCATCCTACAGTATCTGGTTTGTACATAATTTGTTTCCCAACAGGACAATGATCCCAAACACACCCCTAGGTTATGGAAGAGCTATTTGTGCAAGTAGGACAGTGATAGAAGGCATCATTTAGACGGCCTGGCCTCCAAAATCACTCAAATAAATCCAGTTGAGATGGTTTGGGATTATTTGGACCAGAGAAGGAAAAGCAGCCAACAAAAAAACTATTAAAAAAACTATTCCAGGAGACGACCTCATGAGGCTGACTGAGAGAACGGCAAGAGTGTGCAAAGCCGTCGTCAAAACCAAAGTTGGCTACTTTGAAGAATCGAAAATATAAAACATATTTTGGGATTTAACACATTTTTGTTAAGTACATAATTCAATTTTTTCACTTTGAGAATTTCAGGGTCTTCAATGTCAAAAACAACAGAAATTAAGAGAAACGATTCAATAAGACAACGTGTCCAGACTTTTGAAGGGTACTGTACTTCTCAGAACAAAACCTCTATATAGTGCTTGTTTTGTAGATTAGTAGTTTTGAAGAGTTCAGTAGAACTGAGTCAAAAGTCTATAGAGCATGCAGCTCGAAGCAGAAGTTCTACTGCAGAGTTTTATTGCATGTCTATCGAGTTTAGTAGAATTAAGAAAAAATGATATAGAATGTACTGTACGTCTCAAATGCAAGTTCTATAAATGTGCCTCTTATATCTAGCCACTGTGTCCATCAGGGGAGAGGTTCAAGTGGCCAGGATTCATCTGTTGCATGGGTCAGTGGGCCCGCAGGCTGGATTAAAGAGAGACGATCCATAATCCAGGTCATAGAGGCAAAGAGTCAAACCTGCAGCAAGGAGGACAGGAATTAGTCCTAGGAGCTTGGAGTAGGAGATTCCACAGACTTCAGATGAGATTCTCTGCTTCAGGTTTTCTTAAAAGAAAGTGTTTTTGTCTAATTAACTTTAAAGAGAGACAAAAAAGAGAGGTTGGCGTGGGAGCGGGCTTTTATACAGTAGCTGCTATAAAGGAAGTGAGAACGGGAACCAACTTGTTTAGAGGCTGTTTCACGACATTAAACGTAACCATAAATGGAATAAAGTAGCTGTCTATACAAATAAAAATGTCAGATCCTTTTTCAGAGCACGGACACACACACACACACACACACACACACACACACACACATGAGTGTCTGCAATAGTGCTGCTGTTTCTTTCATCGCCTCTCTGTTTTTCTTTCTCTCTTTCTCTCTCCTTGTGTGTGTGTGTGTGTGTGTGTATTTTGTGTGCTCTTGGATTCCAACACCAAATAGCAGTGAAACAGAGTAAATTACGATACTGGAAGAAGAAAATTCTATAGAAAAAGAGAGATAAACAGACAGACAGAGACAATTAAACACCCAGGGAATTTATAAATGAAATGGAGAATAAGGCATCAGGATGTAGCCAGAAAATTACATAGATCATCACAGAGAGAGAGAGAGTTGTGTGTGTGTGTGTGTGTGTGTGTGTGTGTGTGTGTGTGTGTGTGAGAGAGAGAGAGAGAAAGAGAGAGAGATATTTGACTTCTCTTTGTATTTTCATCTGACCTCCATCACATCCAGATGCTCTTATTCTGTAATAGAGTAATTGCTGCTGTTCATGGCCCGGAATGTTCTCTCTCTCTCTCTCTCTCTCTCTCTCTCTCTCTCTCTCTCTCTCTCACACACACAGTTTTTCCATGAAACAGCAAAAGTATTTAACTGTTCAAAACAAACAGACAAAAAAGGAGGAGAGAGAAACAGAAAGAGAGACAAAGAGAGACAGAGAGGGACAGAGAGAGACAGAGACAGATAGAGAGAGACAGATAGAGACAGAGAGAGACAGAGCGCTGCAAACTGACAGTGAGACTGAAAGGATGAGAGTGAAATTGCCATCTCTGGTTTCAGGAAGATCCGAGATCTCAGTATGAAACTTTAATGGCGTTATGAATTATTTAATGCTTTAGCCACACACACACACACACACACACACACACACACACACACACACACACACACACACACACACACCTGCATTAATGCTCAGACTTCCCAGAGGTCAAAGTCATAGCCTCAAATGTTGTCAAAGAAAAAAAGAAAAAGAAAGAAATGAATTATTTATATATTTAAATGCATGTATTATTATAATATTCGAATGGGATCGGCGCGTGGGGTTCTACATCCTGGAGCATGGATCTACATTTCGGGTGCTCTGAGTGTGTGAAAGATGACAGATGGTGATGTAGAATAAACTGTCTTGATTGGTGACCTTTTGCATAAGTGTCGTTTCTGTAATCCAGTAAAAGAAAATTACGCATCAACGATTGAAAGCTGCTCGGTGATTCGGGTAAATGAAGTGAAGTGACTGTTCATCTTCATCATTTCTACATAATTGAACTGTAACTGAGAAGGAAAGTACAAAGTGTGCATACGGTCCTTTTGTTGGGTTCAGAGAAAAGGATTCCTCAGCGATGTGTCACTTGTGACTCATATGTTTTAGGAGGACATGACATTTTCCTTCAACTTCATTGGCTGCATATGTTAGGCAAAATTCTTTTGCCAAACTTCTTCCTGGTTGATTCAATTTATAATTATTAGCTATAAATAAAGAGAAACTGTCAGTAGAAATTGCAATGTACTGTACACAACAGCTGAGTCCGGGTATCTGGGGGATTTTGTTATTCTTGCATGTAATTAGACACAAAATGCTTCCTGTTTTTAATATATGACCTGTTTGGTTGTATAAATGTCACATAATTCTGCTGTTTGAGTTGATTTTTATCTCTGAGTCGAATGATCTGATTCACTGGAATGAAGAGCCTTCATTATTTCAATATAATTTAGTAATTAAATTATCTTCACTTGTTTATCTGGATTATCCAGACAGTTGTTATGTAATTATATACCTACAGTACACTTAGATTATGTGACTGTTAGCATACCTAACACTTCTCTCTTTTGTTCTTCCCAGTTTTTCTTTCTTGCCACCTTTTTCTAGGCTTAAAATGTTCACATTTATTTCCATAAGTTTTAATTCTGTAAAGCTGCTTTGCAACAATGACTATTGAAACCGAATCTTTTATTTGGCGTAAACAATTACAGATGTGAACATGTTGTACTCTACTGAACATTTTGTCCTTTAGTGGCATTAATAAGGACCTGTGCATGTGTGTGCTTTATGAGTAAAAGGAGTGTGTGCAGAGATAAAGTTTCAGCATGCTGCTAAAGTAAATTATGGCACTAGCGCAATCGATAAACGTCCAAAAAAGATACGTCATGTTCTTTTCTCGCTGAGGATTGTTTGATTTTAGTTGAGCAGAAAATTCTTTTAAAAGCTCATAATTATTAAATTACACTGGACATTTATGTCACTATTTTCTTAATCCTCTTTCAGTCTCAGAGGGGGAAAAAACTATCCAACAAAAATACTACTGCTGTGTTTTAGAAGTGTTCATCTCAACACTCAGCCCCCTAGTGGGGAATAAACGTATTGCAGGTTGACCTTGAGTAGTCTTCTATATAAATAAAATGTAAAAAGAGGTTTTGTCTGTACATTCGCTCTTATAATGATATATTTATGTGTCATACATTGGAGAACGCGAAACCAGTCTCTGAAAAAAAAAATCTGCATTTGTGTCTGTTTGTCTGTCTGTCTGTCTGTCTAGCCGGATTTGAAATGTTAATTAATTATTATTATAAATTTTGCCAGTACAGTGTTTAGATCTCTGCCTGAAGTTTCACCTGCACCATAAATTAAATAAAAATGTTGAGTAAAAGCGTCGTTATGAACGGTTATTTGGCAGATTTAATAATCTACTTTAAAATAATCTACTAATGCGCTACTGTCTCAATGTAAACAAACACCTGCAGCAATAGATATTAATGAGAAAAGATAAAGTGAATATTTTGACTGGGATTAGTTCATATTTTCACTTTGGCTGAAATAACAGCGCTGAAGTGGTAGAAGTGAATTTTAACACGCTGGAGTGGTTTTAAGACAAAACTTCATCTTTATCTGATCGACTTTTTCCATTTCTCATCTGTGATTCTCTCTCCGATTACCGAACAGGGAGTGTATTTGTCTGAGCACCAAAGAAGTACAACTTAGTGTAAACAAGGCGTCAGATACTCAACCTTACAGAATGTGATTTCTGTCTATTAATAAGTGAGACAGAGAGTTCTGCTGTACAGAGAGACAGACAGACATGGACGTGGACTTCAACCTCAAATAATAATCATAATCATAATCATAATCATAATCATAATCATAATAATCTCACTGATTACATTAACGCTGATGAGCTTATTTTTTGCTTTAACCTGTTAACTATTTCTACAAACTCTCAACGACTAACACAGTTTCTAACACTAGTTTATGATGAATAAATACTATGTTTTTAAATGTCAATTTCGTAATTCCATCCATTCATCCATGTAAGAAGCTCTGTAGTCCAACTAGGGTCCGTGGAGGCCAATGGTGACCATTGTGTTTATTGTTATTGGAAGGACTTCCGGTCAACATTCACATGAGCATTTACACATTACAAGCAATTTGGGAACGCCAGTTAGTCTAATCTGAATTCCTTTTGACTGTGGGAGGAAACCAGAGAACCCAGAGGAACAAACTCCATGCACACAGTCCCCAAGGGGGGGGAACCGAACCAGGAGGTGCAAGAAGCCAATGCTAACCACTACGGAACCGTGCCACCTAATTTTGTAACAACCATTACAATTTTACAAAGAAATATTTACAGTTTAATAATTAATGAAATAATGGGCTATAACTGTGTGATGATGATCAGAGTTGCAAATAAAGGTTTTGTTGAAAGATTTGTAGATTTGAAATCGGGTCTCTTCTGCATTTCTCATTTTGTCGACACCTTTGTGTTGCACTTATCTAGATGTTCCTTGTCTTTACTTTTAAAGGATGACAACATTTTTTTTTCTCTAGATTTGTAACTACGTATTCTCCGTTAAAAACTTCAACACTTTACATACAGTATTAGCCTTTGTCAAAAGTCATTAAGTCATCAACCTTTAAGCAAATATGCGAAAACGATGTTGAGATTTTACTGGCACATACAAGATAAAATCTGTGTGGAAAAAAAAAAAAAGATAAAGACTACACAGTGGGGGAAACTAAATCAGAGAAGAAAACAAGTGTGTGAACTATACACAGATTTATCAGAGCAAATATTAAGGCAAGGTTCAAGTTTGCCCTTGGTGATCTGGTTGGTGTGTGATTCGACCATGAACACACACACACACACACACACATAGTTTTTTCTACAAATAAACTTCACTGTAGTTCCTATTTTAACCATTGTGAATTGTTATGATTTGGACATGATTTTTTGGACAAAGCAACACCTTAGCAAACCACCTGGGATACTACAGGAACCATGTAAAATCACCACATATGCAACCAACCGCTTAGCAACCACCCAGAAAATTCTATGAATAGCATAGCAACTATTTAGCAACCATATAAAATATCAACCATAGTGCTAATATCATAGTTCCCTCAAGACCTTTGACCTTCTAGCTTAGAAATTGTGCAAAAATTGACTAGAGTGTGTTTTTTTAAATGATTTTTTTACTTAATTATATGTACCCTGTATAAGAGCAGCTTTGCATTTCAAAATACTGTTTTTTGCTAAAATTGGCAACTATCGACACTGACACTGAGCACAAGCAAGACTAACAAGACCAACAAAATAAACAAGACCTGTAGGGTAGGATTTTTACTTTTGTATTCATTTGGATCTTTAATGCTGAAACTAGTGAGAAGTCTTTGAAGAGCACTTAAAGCCTTAATATATTACAATGAAAATGTATTTTACTTTATTGTGTGTATACACCTTTATAGTTTCTCTTTTATGGATTTACAATTACAATTTTGTACAAATCCACTTTTTGCAATATTACCTCTAAGTATGTACATAAAAGCCGCACCCTTGAATTTTCTGTGCGTCTAGATTAACCATGTTTTCAGGAAGCGCTTCTGTGTGGACGGTGTGGACAGTCGGACCTACTGTAAATATCAGATTTGCTAAAAACATCAGATTTGCCTGTAGTCTGAATATCTTCATATCTTATTAGAGAGGAGTTGCCATTTTCTTCAGTCCTAGTAAAGACTAGGCATGGAATCTCTGGAATAAGATTCTGATGGTAAGCAAAAATATCATAGTTTCACAGTTTCAACTCTAAAGTTTGTTATTATGTAATGTATTTTATACAGTATATTTAATATCTAAATTTGATATATTTTATTTTTTAAAAGCATGCAGAATATTTGGTTGGCACGATGGCGTAGTGGTTAGCACCTTCATCTCCAGGTTTGATTCCCACCTCGGGTCTGTGTGCATAGAGTTTGCATGTTCTCCCCATGCTTGGTGGGTTTCTTCTGGATGCTCTGGTTTCCTCCCATTGTCCAAACACATGCAGGTTATGTGAGATGAGTGTGTGAGACAATGAGTATAATATTTAGTACATTGTCACCTTATTTGTGTTAAGTTAAAACAAATAATAAAATAATTGAATTATTCTAACCTTAAGGGCCTAAAGCTGCAGCTCAGAAGAACCTACTAGTTTAATAATACATTTTTATCAGAGTTAACATTTCGTGACTAGTAGCACTTTGTGACATAGTTTTATTGTTTTCAGATATAATCCCTGTGATTTATGGTATGATCTAGCACTGTGACACGTTGATTTATAGTTTTTTTTTTTTTTTTTGGATTTTTTCTAGATTTTCTTCCTATTTTAGTCGTGTCCAATTCCTCCCCATCACTAGGGGGCGCTCCCACATTAAGGCTACTACTACCACTCAGCCGGGAGGGCCGAAGACTATCACGTGTTTCCTCTGAACCACGTGACGCCAGCCGACCGCATCTTTTCGAACTGCTCGCTCGTGCACCGTTGGGGGCGGCGTAACACACTTGGAGGACAGCGCTATCCGCTCCCTCCGTTGCGCGAGCTCACAGACGCCCCTGACTGGCTGTAGAGCCGTGATTAATGTGGGAGCACTAAGTACCTCTCATCCCTCCCCTCTGAGAGAGCTCGGCCAATCAGCTCTCTCTAGACCTCCGGCTGCGAGAGGTTACAGCATCACCCGGGAATCGAACTAGCGATCTCCGGATGATAGGGCGAGCGCTTTTACCACTGCGCCACTCGGAGGCCACTAATAATACATTTTTATCAGAGTTAACATTTCGTGACATACTAGTAGCACTTTGTGACATAGTTTTATTGTTTTCAGATATAATCCCTGTGATTTATGGTATGATCCAATGCTAGCACTGTGGCACGTTGATGTATTTGTTATCCGACAATCCACTTGTCGACTGTTTTGCACTGTTAAAACCAGGCAAGTAAAATGTGCAATAAAACTCAAAACAATGGAAAAAAAAAATCCTTTAAACACTTAATGTCAACCCACAAGTCGTTGAGAGTAGTGGCACGAATTTAGGGGCGGGGCGCTAGAGCAGTGAAACATGACATATTTTTCGCATGCCAATGTATGGTACATGTGGGTAGGAGAAACTGATGGGTAGCAAAAATGTATATAGCACAGGGATCACCCGCACTGATTCTCACTGCTTTTAATTTTTTAGCTGTTCTAAAAAAAAAGAAAGAATGTTTCGCAGCCTCTGCATTTCACTTGTTCACATTAACCGGCACCACAGCGATATCCTGCCGCTCTCTGTGTGTTACTTCATGCTGCACATGAGGTATTCCTGCTGTTTGTCTTTGACGTGTTACACAAAAACAGCTCATACAGCGGGAACAGTATGATGGAAAATTTTTGTGGTTTTGAAACCACGGCATTTTCAAACCATGGTATACCTTGAAACCGGAAACCGTCCCATGCCTAGTAAAGACGCTGACCTCATCCCTGACTAAGCTGTAGACACATACCTCAAACCTCAAACCTCTGTTATAACGTCTAACAAACTCAGACGCTTTTGAGCCCTGATGACTTCTCATAAAAATGTGACTTTTCTTAAAACTGTTTTCTACAAGGAACAGCTGAAAGCTTCTGCACATAATCCTCACAAGCTCCACAACAAGTTTCTTTTAGCTGCTAAACCCACCGGCTGCTACTGACTGCTGAGGGGAAGATTGCAAAAAATCTGCCACATTGTCACTTATACCCCAATCCAACAGTACAAGTTGAGGACTCTCCTTCCTCTTTACTGGCAACAGAACAGCACCAGCATGATGTCTCATCCTCTAATACCACGACCTGTCCTTTGGATCCAATCCTTTCCACAATGTTCCAGGCCCTCTCACAAGATGTTCTCCCCTTCATCACAACTAGCATCAACCTTTCCATATCATCTGGTCATGTTTGTACTGCATTTAAGAAGGTAGGGGCTCACTACCATCTTCAAAAAAAAAAAAACACACAGCCTGGATTCAGCAACTATTGGCCAGTATTGCTTTTCTCTCTAAAACTCTTGAATGCACTGTATACGAACAAAATGTCTCTATATATCTCACTCAACAATCTTAATGACTCCAACCTCTGGAGTGCCACATTCCACGCAAATTGTAATCTGTCCTCATCCTCTTGGGCCTCTCAGCACTGTTTTACATGCTAAACCACAAAATTCTTTTGTCCATTCTTGCAAGTCTGCAATTTGTGGTACCACATGGCAGTGATTTGCTTCCTACCTAGAAGGTGACATATGAGGGGATCCACATCCGCCCCATGCAAACTCTCCACTGGTATCCCACAAGGCTTGCTACTTGGTACAGATATTTCTTCTTGTATGGCAGCTTATTGAGTAAAATCTAAACTTTTACTGCACTGGACAACTCTAAGATCTCTCTAAGATGGACAACTTCAGTCACTGCGTACAACCTTGGGGCCCTGGACTTTCCGGACTATCCTTTTCTTCTGATGTCGCTAACCTAACATACTCATGTCAAGTTCTTCTTTATGACATAGAATGATGCCTCCATTTCTCTCCACCCAGGCCACTCAGGTGCTTGTTCAGTTCTTTGTTATTTTGGGACTCCAACTCACTTCTAGCAGGTGTGCCATTTTTTTTGCCATTTGATCTCTGCATATGATCCAGAATGAAACCATGTGACTTTTTTTTTCAACTCTCATACCACACCACACAACTGATCTGCTCTCTCGACTAGTTTCCTGTAGCTGCCCACATCAGATTCAAAACACTGATGCTTGCCTACATAGTCTACAAACCGTCCGGAACCCACTCGACTCAAAGCACCTATCACACTCCACATGTTCCCTCCGATCCTGGTCCCAACAGCTTAACTGGTTCCACTATCTCTCAGGTGTGTGTATAGACATACAGTATATAGTTTTCTGTTCTAACCCCTAGGTAGTGGAATTAGATTCCTGTAGATGTCTGCATCACTGGAAATCTCTAAATGTTGTCTATATGAGTTTTTTTTTATGTTGTACAAACGTCTACACAACAGCACTGGAATGAAAACACAACCCTATTCATACTGTATATCATTAGGCAACTGTATACATACTGTACTGTATAATCTGTCTTTCGGAGGGGATATTTATTCCCTGTAATCTTACTAAGCACTATTGCAGTACTCATAACATTTTCTAAAAAGACTAAATATACTGACATGAACAGAATTTAGAGCCTTGAGGGATGTATGAACATCTTTAAAAAATTACCATACTGCAATTCTCACATGCAGCAGAATATTATCTGGTATAATTTGGAGAAAAAAAAATGTCTTAAATGAAGGCCAATTTTAAAAATGTTTATTGAACCAATTTCTAGATATCCATATATTTATTAATTTCAGGTTTCAGGTGTACTTACACTTATGGTAAGTAATGCTACTTCTTTGTTTAGGCTCAAAATTACTGGACTTAATTTCCAAATGTCAAAAATTTTCAAACATTTTCAAAAACGTCTTAGGGACCTTGGACTTGAATTGAATCATACTGTAGTTTATGTATGTTGAAGTTAACTTGATTGATTGCTTAAGAACCTTAGACTCAATTTTAATAGTTGCTTAGGGAGGAGCTTGCACTTGGCCTGGCTAGTGGATTAAGGACATTAAATTTGACTTGAGTAGTCGCTTAGGTACCTTGGTCATGGTAAGATAATGGCTTATGGAAATTGAACTCCACTTAAGTAAAGGTCTTACTGGTCTTGTCCTTCACTTGCGTAATGGCTTAGGGACCTTGCACTCAATTTGAGTCCAAAAGTCCTAAAAGGCTTTAAATTTATGTGTGTTCTACTCTAAAGAAATGGAGATTTAGAGCTTTGGCTTTGAGTGAAACTTAGCGGCTTTTGGATTGACCTGGATACTGTTTACAGCCTTTGTTCCTGAATAGTGCTTCCTGGCTTAAGAGTAGCACTTAGTGACTTCTAATTTTCCAGTTTATGGACTTTGGGCTTTATTTCAGTGGGTTTTTTTTTAGGTTCTTTGAACTTTGCTTCAATAGTAGCTTAGGAACTCTAGACTCATGGTGACAGCCTGAATTGAGATCCACTGTCTTGGGATTATGCTAGGTAGACCAGACCCTGACTACAAAACCTATTACCCATTTTACACCTATTACAATGACTTCTGTGTTACAAACTCTCCAAATCAGATAGTAATACAAACCTGTGTGCGGTAGTGGTGGTGGTGGGGGGGGTGATTTGGGGGGAGGGGGCGTCCAATCGCTTATTGTGGGCCTCTGAATGGTTCTTTTTTGCCTTCCTTCAGTTTTTTTCCTCTTCTTCTCTCCAATACAACACAAAGTTGTCTTTATTCTCCAGGCACACTCAAAGCAACCAGAGTCTCTTGCATCAGGTTTTGCTCTTTCTCTCTGTTGCTCTCTCTCTCTCTCTCTCTCTCTCTCTCTCTCTCACATACACACACACACACACACACACCCACACCCACACACACACACACCCACACCCACACACACACACACACAAGGTTGACAGTCACAGAATCAGAAACACAAACAGACAGTTGAAGACAGAAAGACACAAGCAAAAATGCGTTAGGAACCACGTGATGGGAGAAAAGTGTTTATTCTGGTGTTTTTATCTGATTCTGTACAAAGTGGAGGTTATTTATTTGCTGACTGGACTTTTGAGTTGTTGACACAACTGAATGGTTAATGAAGATTTTTATGCTGGCAGACATGCTCAGTAATCGAAAGTGAATCTCACACATGCCCCAAGCATGACTCAGCACCACACGTTTCTCATGGACGACACTAATAATAAAATAATAATTAATAAAAAATTAATAGTACCATGTTGATGTATTAAAAATCGGCTTTGAATGACATAATTTTTCCAACGTATCTTCAGCCAGAACTTGCATTTCAAGAAGTCCAACTCATCTAACATCTGAATAATAATTTATGTCTATAATTACATGCAAAATTTTATCTTTAATATTTTAAACACCTCTACTGTTACACGGAACGTCCAGCCTCCCAACACACAGTATGGCTAGATAAATTTCCTGCTATTTGACAACATGAGGAAACGAGGATTGAGAGGCTCCTCTTAAGGTTTCTCAGAGAGATTTTCCTTGCCCTCAGCTTGCTCATATTTGGTAATCTGATCATTCTAATTGATCCATATTTCCTCAAACTTTCCAATCTCATTCTATATATATATATATATACACACACAGGAGTCTTAGAGCACAAGGCGGGGTACACCCTGTAAAGGGTTCCAAGCCATCGTAGGGCACACACACACACATACACACTCACATGCTCATTTACACACTACGGGCACTTGAAGAACGCCATGTAGATTAGCTCCAAAGACATGTAGATTAGGCTAATTGGCGTTCCCAAATTGCCCGTAGTGTGAATGAGTGTGTAAGTGGGTGTATGTTTGTGTGCCCTTGGACTGGGATAGGCTCACTGTCCAGGGTTGGGCTCTGGGATAGGCTCCAGGCCCCCCATGACTCTGTATACGGGATAAAGCGGTACAGACGATGAGTGAGTGAGTGATAACAAAAAATATGCTGTCGTTGTTGTGAGTCTTTCGGTCGCCATCCGATCCGCTCAAAACCTTGACACAGGTTTTTGCTCCTCCTGACACAACCCTTCTATTTTATCCAGGCTTGGGACCGGCGCTGCATACAGTTCCTGGAGTTTGGACACTGGGTGGGAATCGGACCCGGGTTCACCGCATGGCAGATGAGAGACCTACTGTAACACTGAGCCACCGGTGCCCAAACAATATTATATTGGATATCCCATCATCCTGATGGCGCACATGTTATTTACTTATTAAGTCTCTCTCTCTCTCTCTCTCTCTCTCTCTCTCTCGGTCTCGCTGGTCCTATCAGGTGTGAGTGGGCGGAGTCTCGCGGAGGGACGTGGGCCCGGGTGAGAGTGGGCGGGTCAGTCCGGCACGGCGGAGCGCTCGGTCTGCGTCTGTGTGTGTCCGCGTCCGGTGGCATGCGCGCGGAGTCAGACGGCGGCACCATGAACTGGCAGCTGAGGCACGCGCTCCGCGAGAGGAGCGCGTCGGTCTGGAGGTCCGTCCCGCCGTGGAGCGCGTGAGTCACTCCGTCGGCGTTATTCGCGCGGGACGCTTTGGTTTTCATGTCGGACTTTATTACCGATTCCGGTGGCTGGGGATCAGATCTCTCTTAATGAAAAGCCTGTGGAGAGGCGTCTGAGATCTTAACGCCGACTCTCCATGTAAACAAACTGCTATTGTTTATTCTTCTTCTTATTGTCAGCTGAACGTCATTAACCTCAAGCAGGGCTTCTGAAAGTTTGTGCAAACAATTCCAAAGTCAAAATAAAAAAGGAAAATTCCGAATTTTTAGCTATTTATTCTTTAACTTGTAATTATTATTATTATTATTATTATTATTATTATTATTATTATTATCTCATCACTTCTTGTTTTTAGTAAAACTATACTTAAACATACATTTTTGTTTGTTTTTGCTTTAGATTTAGATTATTTAAAAAAATTATGCTAACCATAGTACTCTTGACATTATATTTGATCATAATTCCCACCACTATAATGTGCCTTGTGTATTAAAAGCTAACAAACAAACAAACAAAATGTTACATTCAGGGACCCCCTGGAACCCCTTGAGACTTTTATTTGACTTAAATTATAAGGCAAACTGGCCTTATAAATTCCAGCTTTTCCTATTTATAGAAAGTCAGTGTTCAATCTGCACAATACAGTATATTACTATCATTACGATGTGTTTATGCTTTTTTACTAATATTAAAAAATATTATTTAATTCTATAGAGAGAGAGAGAGAATATATATATTATTATTATTATTACTTAAAACACGACATGACATTGACATTTCTATCAGGTGACCGCAACGCTGCCATGCGCCATGCCTTGTGAGAACACGATAACAACCCAGATTAATTTTATAAACATGATCCAAATGTTCACATACAGAGCCTGGAGGTGACATCATAAGATTTGTTAGATTAGATAGAGACCGAAGTTGAGATAACTTACGGTAATTCATGTTTGTTTTTATTTAGATGAGTGTCTTTCTTTCTTTTTTTTTTTCAGTGAAGGATATCAGATAGAAATCTTCGCTATCACGATCTTTAAATAAATAAATAAATAAATTTTAGTTTGAAAATAACGTATTAGAAAAAGTGGGAACATGGAAGACTTGGAAAAAAAATAATCCCACTTATTTTTTATGTAAGGGAATTATGTAAAATTAAACAGAACTTTTTTTTTTTAAGTTATGGATTCTTATTATTTTGAATATTATATCCTTTGTTAAGGACTGTTGCATGTTATTAATACATTTTTATAATAAATGGTTATAATTTATTCCTGAATAGGGAACAAGCGATGTGCAGAAACAGGGCTCTGATGAGGATCTGATTTCATTTCATTAAGACAATGTTTACATGGAGACTCAGCGGTTAGCACCTCCAGGGTTGGGGGTTCGAATCTCGCCTCACGTCTGTGTATGTTCTGCCTGTGCATAGTGGTTTTCCTCCAGATACTCTACACTCCAAAGACAATTTAAATTCCAAATTGGCTGCTGCATGTGTGCATGTGTGCATGTGTGTGTGTGTGTGCGCCCTGAGGATGGGCCATTCAGATTGTCCCCTACCTCAAGTTCCTTTGAATAGGGGAATGGGTGGATGGATAGATTTTCATATGCTGTCCATCTGAGCAATCAATCAATTTCTGTTTGCTGTCAAACAAAATTTGTTCGTGTAATTATAATGACCGTGTCTTTTAGCTTACTTATTACTTATATTATCTCTTCTGTAATATCACCTGTGCAGATCAGTTCAGGTAATATGTGGCTGCACTTCTGCACATGCGTGTGAGGTTTGACATGCGATGAGTAACGAAAAAAAAACAACATCCCAGCTCCAAGCAGTCACATGGAATCAGGGCTAAAAACAGCCCAGCGAATTGTATTTTATTTAACATGATTGTGGAGATACAGGCTGGAAGGGGCGGAGCTGTGGGAACGTGGTCTGGCAGCCAGCTTGGGTTCATGGCAGTCAGCTCTCCCTGTGGTTTGTGCGCCAGATGAAAGCATGCACTCGTTTGCTCTCTGAGAGAATACTTTCACTGTGCTGAGGTTTTCTTAGACTGTAAATCTCGAAAAATAACTCGTGTAAATGTCCTGGTAGCAGAGCCCTAGCTTTGTGAGATGGAACGATGTAATCCTGGTCATTGTCATGGTTGTTAACTAGAATCGCTATTACTATTCATTTTCTGGAACGCTTGCTGTGATCGTTTTTTTGTTTTGTCTCTTATGTTTTGCTTCTATTTTAAAAGTGTAACTGTTACAATGTTGACTATTCCAGTGTTTGATCATTAAAGTGTTGAAACAAAACTATATAAACAAACAAAAAAACACTGTAATGACAAATTATTCTATAGTCTTTTCTATACTTTTGGAATTACTCCCACGCAGTACAATGTATTGGCACCCCTCTACCTCAGCCGTATGCATTAGTGGCACTGTTGAGCGCTTTTTTTTAAAAAAAAAAGAAAAATATTATAATAAAAGTATTCTATAGTCTTTTATATATTTAAAAAATTTGTCTTGTACAAATCCAGACTGGAAAAACGATTCCAGTCGATTGAAATCAGGTCATTTTTTTAAAATACCTTTTTCTTCTTTAGTTTTTGGCTGAACTTTGTTTCTATGCTGAAGGATTCCGTCACCATCTGTCAGAAGGTGTTGACTGATCTCTTGTATAAGTAGTAGAAGTTTGCACAGGCAGCCATACATTACGGTCAAAGAAAATAAATTGAGGCTATTAAAGGAATGAGAGTTGACAGAAACGTCTTTTGTTGACATGTGTAGTCATTTACAACCTACAACATCTACTGAGTCCTTAAATCCATCCTGTCACACATAATAAAGCATACTGTAGGTTATGACTCACACTGAGACGTCTATGGACCGATGTGGGTCGTGCATGTATCTGTATAGTAAGGTTAGCTACGCTATACTGTAGTTGAACTTGCATTCAGTGGTGTTTGGAAGCTTATTAGCAAAAATCTATGAAGCTCGTTACTCTGAGTAATCGCTCTAGGTGCGCCTCACGCTTTTATGCATCTTTATTTTAAAGGCACTGAATGCCGAAATCAGTCATTTGTTAGTTTTCTTTGGTAAACCTTCAGAACGCCTCCGAGGTGTTAGCGATGATTGTGCTAATGGCATCAGCTTTGCATCTTAAAAGCTTTTCCATTACACCTTGCCATTTTAACATCTATATCGATAGAATAGAGATCATTTTGCAGGTATAGAATTACTCCAGTGCTGTACAAAGTATTGGCACCCCCATGCATTAGTGGGAAGGCAGCACCACTGAACGGATGTCATGAAGGGACGACATTTAAGACACCAATATTGTTTTTAAAAATGATTTACAAACACAGTTTTTGCCTGTAACCTGTAGTAATTATTGTACATTTAATCTAGCGAGAGAAAAAAAGGTGCATTAATATTCATTAGTGTCCTTCTGGTGAATATGTCAATATGAAATACTCCTTTCGCGGATAATCCAGGCATCCGGCCATTTTGGGAGCTGCCCAAAACCAGCTTAGACCGGATCTTATTGGCATAATTTAATCTGACCTGTCATAGGATCAGTTTGCTGTTTTTTGTCTTGGACATGGACTGCTTGGCAAAAACAGAAAAAATGCTCGTGCTCCCAGAACCACACTTTCACACACTTAGGCCTGAAATATGGTCCGTGCCATCAGAGAGAAAAAAACTTCTTAGATAATGATGTATATCTATATAGAATTGATAAACTTGGTGTTTCAGTACATTCAGGTGGTTAGCTGACTTCATTTTATTTCCACATAACGTTGCTGAGTCTCGACCTGAGCGACTGAAGCGACCCCAGATCATAACACTGTCTCCAGACGCTTGTACAGTGGACACTATGCATGATGGGAGCATCGCTTCATGCGCTTCCCTTCTCACCCTGGACTCAGTCTGGACTCATCAGGTCACATGACCTTTTTCTATCACTCCAAACTCAAATCTTTATGCTCCCTAACAAACCGGAGTTTTTTTTGTCTGATGAGTCTCACTAACGGGTGATTTTCTCATGGACACACAGCTGTTTAGTCCCGGTCCTGTGAGTTCTCGTCACATTGTGCTTGTATGGGAACGCTCTTACTGTCACTATTAAAAATAGCTCTGGTTCATCATGCAACTTCTTTTTTCCAACCATTATCTTCCACAGTGTTACTGTTCAGCACCGCCCTGCCAGGGTTTCATCATAATGTGTTGAATACTTGTTAGCCCAGTTCCAGTCATTTAAAATCTCCTCACTTGTTTTCTTTGCTTGATGCAGCTCCATAATTAGACTTTTCTGAAATGGTGACTTTTTTTTGGCTAGGCAGTGTATGTTATAAAACATTTCTTTAAAAAAATGTAAATTGTAAAGTTTTTTCAGATATAAAATTATAGCATTTTAGGACAAAAGAGTGCTGTTATTAATCTTGCAATGTTTACTGTTCTTGAATGTGACTTGGAACAGAGAACACGTGAGTAGTACTGTAGGTGTCGGTGCTGTTATATTTCATCTGGCTTTCGTTTTCACAGAAGTCTGAAATTCCGCACCTGGAAGTGAGACGAGTTATTTTGGACCGAGGCATTAGCTAAGTCATGGGTAGTTCACTTCGCGGTGTTGTATGAACACAGCCGGATATTGAATGTTGAATGAGTTTTCCATAGAAGTGCTGCAGCGAGATAGAGAGAGAGAGAGAGACTGGTCTCTCACTGCCGCTCAGACTACTTCATACCATCAGTGCTTGAACTTCAGGCTATGTTTGGATGTAGACTGGGCCACCATGATGCCCATGTGTGTGTGTCTTGGGATTTGGACGAAACACTCCTCTCTCCAGATGTTCCTCTGGCCATTGGGTACCTTCATTAAGGAGTTTTTTTTTTCATTCCTTCCTGCTGTTTGCATGCCTTTGTGAGTGTGTTTATCCATCTCCACGACAGTGATATTTATAGACGAGTGTGTTTCATCCAGCACAAGATTCCTTCTGTCAGACATCCCGTTCCACTCGCTGCAGGATTCTTACACCAAGCTTTAGAATCCAGCCGTTTCTCAAGAAGAAAAACAGTCTCTGCTTTTTCTCTGACACTCTGCTCACAAGCAAGTCAGTATTAATGTCCACGTCATTGTGGCCATAAAGAAAACAAAAGAAAGGAAGCAAGCAGAGCCAGAACTGACTCCAATGTCCGTCTATATTTAACTGTTCTGATTGAGCTAGAAAGCCACAGGGAAGCTGAATCTGTGAATCTTTTAATGAGGTTAGCGCTGGTCTCGTGCCGCCTTTAAGCTGCACAATGTCTGAATAAACTTGGGAACTGAAAGATTCTGTGAGCAAGCAAGTTAAAATACAAATCCTGTAACTATAAAAAAAAGGAGAAAAAACAACCACAGTGGATGAATAAATTATTAAATAAATAAACATACAATCAAACTATTTTTAATATTTTGTTCTAATTTGTATGTATGTATTAATTATTTAATTTAATTATTATGGATATTTAGTTTTTATTTCATTCTCTTTTTTTCCTCTGTTATTTATTCATTTTCTCTGTCTTAATTCTGCCTTCAATTTATTCTTTAAAAAAAACAACAAAATATTTTCCATATGATGATGAAGGGGTGTGGTTTTCACACCAAGTTGAAAACAATCGAGGTGGGGGGGCGGGATCAGAGATTAGTCCTGTGGCAAATATGTGCTGCTGGTTTCTCTAAACGCTTCCTGTGGCCTTCCACACATGGAAGTGGTTTGTGTGATGGCTGGATCAGGCGATCGGGGAAGATTACTCACAGCACAACAGTTAACAAACTCAACATTTCATTAAATTTCATGTGCTGGAAGGCAGAAGGTTCATGCCTGCTTATCATTAAATACACTAAATGCACTCAGAGTCATATGTTATTTATATGACTATAAATATAAATATACAAATATTAACATAAACGTCCAGAATGTGTCAGAACAGTCATGTGGTTCAAATGACTCACTTCAAACAAGTAAAATTTCTTTATATATATTACAGTGGAACCTCGGATTGCGAGTAACCTTGTTTACGAGTGTTCTGCAGGAACGGGTGCCGAGTATTATGCATCACGTATGAGCCTCTTATTTTGACACAGAGCGTCAAGTGATCGCAACTGAGCCAATGATTTTTCTCTCTCTTGTGCTGCGAAATTATGGGTAATCGTCTCCCCTGCTGGGTCTTAGTGCTCGTCTCTTACTGGTATAATCAACATCTCCCTCTCCCTCCTATGTGTGCGCGCGCATAATTTGACACTGTGCCCCACACACACCGACACACACTCTCTCTCTCCCTCTCTCTCTCTCTCTCTCTCTCTCTCTCTCCCTCGCCTTTACTCACCGCACATGCGTAATTTGACACTGACACATGCGCGCACACTCTGCACGGCTTCACACACGCACTTTATTTACACAGAAAACCCTTTCTTTTAAAAGGTAAGGTGCTGGTTCATTTTTTTTTTTTACTTTACAGCAGTGATTCCGTTAGTCTGCTCACGCGAATATCATTAGAGAGATTTCTTTTTTTCCCATTAAAACAGTGTTTGCGTTGTGTGTGTTAGTTGTGAAACTTAAAAAGCAAGGTGTGGGAGGGAGGAGGAGTTTTACTGTTTAAGATGAGGCGAGGGGCTAATTCCACACAAACACACACACACATACAAATACACGGCGCCTGCGTGCACAAACGGGAAACACTTATCTGTCTGGATTTATTTATTTATTTTTAAAAAATGTTAAGTGCAGGTTAATTTGTTTTATTTTTACTTTATATATTGTATTAATTACTTTTATGTATTTATTGTTTTGGGCTGTGGAACGAATAATTTGAGTTTTTATTATTTCTTAAGGGAAAATTTTATTTGGTTTGGAGTGTTTTGGAATACGAGCCCGCTTCCGGAACGAATTATGCTTGTAATCCAAGGTTCCACTGTATAGGTCACATGGTCTTGTGTCCACTGCAAACATTCACGGTGTGTCTTGGCGTCAGTGGAGTCACCTGCAACGGTCATCTTGTAACAAACCTGCTACTATTAAAAATAATAACTGGCCGTTAGCAGAATCAGGGTAGGATAAGGACCACCAGAAATCARTATTTGTGAAATCAAAAGTGTATATACATTTATTTATAGTGTCACCCCATTCACTCGCCGGCCTTGCACACCACATTCATACAGCCCGCAACGTTGCCAAAGATTTTGAGTCCYTTCTCTCCTTTGCAACCAGTCCATTAATAAATAAACAAAAGCCGAGAACGTCCCGCTCCACAGCCGATGTCCTCCGTGAGCGACGTCTCCTTTAAGGTGACGCGGTGGTCACCGACGAACCGGTCCCGCGTGCACACTGCTGCTGGTGTGTTTTCCTTGGAGGATCAGCTGACACACTCCTCAACACTCAGGAAAACACACAAACACAAAACAAAACACAAGAAACMAAAGAAAACCCTCATGCGTGTCGGACAAGGCTATCCCGCACTCAGGTTTTACAATTAGTGGCTTTTAGCTTCGGCTGGGATAATGGCTGCTGTTAAAACTGGTGTATCTTGAAGAGCTGTTCTCAGATCCTCAAAGGCTGACTGGCATTCAGAAGTCCATACCCACTTGGCTCCTTTCTTCTTCAGAGCATGTAAAGGAGCAGCCCGCTCTGAGAAGTGGGGAATGAAACGGTGGTACCAACCAGCCAGACCTAGGAAGCGCTGTAGCTCCTTCAGGTTGCAGGGAACGGGGTAATTTCGTATAGCTGCTACCTTGGCTTCTTCAGTTTTTATGCCTTCAGCCGATATGATGTGTCCCAGAAAGGAGAGGGATGTCTGACAGAGGTTGCATTTTTTCAGGTTGACTGTGAGACCAGCAGCTTCAAGAAGTGCAAATATTTGTTGGAGGTGGTTAAGGTGAGAAGTGGTGTCCTTTGAGTAAACAACGATGTCATCAATGTAGACAAAGCARTACTTTCCTATGGCTTCTGCCAAAACCGAAGTCATAAGTCTCTGGAAAGTTGCTCCTGCATTTTTCAGGCCAAAGGGAAGACGDAGGAACTCGTATTGGTTGTTCTTTGTGACGAACGCTGTTTTGGGGATGCTATCTGGGTGCATTTCCACCTGCCAATAGCCACTACGTAGATCTAGYGAGCTAAACACAGTAGCCCCGTAGAGCGCCTCCAAGATTTCGTGGACCTGGGGCATAGGGAAGCCATCCAGTGGTGTTTTGCTGTTGAGGGCTCTAAAGTCCACAAAAAAACGGGTCCCACCATCTTTTTTCCCCACCAGTACGACCGGGGCGGCCCACGGCGAGGTGGACGGTCTAATGATACCAGCTTCCAGCATCTTGGCGACCTCTTCCTCCACAATTTGCTGTTTGTGGACAGGGACWGGGTAAGCCTTTTTCCTGACTGGTCTTTCGTCGGTGGTGTAAATGTGGTGGGTTATTGCCTTAGTGTGGCCAATTCGGTCAGTGCACACTGTCGGCCACTCTAACAACAGCTCCTGCAACTGATACTTGTGTTCCTCTGACAGGGAAGCGTTGCTGACCAAGCTGGAGATGGTGGATTTGGATGCATCRGACACTGGGGGCAGTGGATTGGCCACATACAGGGAGACTTTCTTCACAGGTGGTTTGAAATTAGGAGGCTGTGAGCAGCTGTTACGAGAGGGAGGATGAGTAGTGGCAGTAGCGACCGGTTGCGCACTCATCATGGCTTTTAACTGTGAGTCTCGCCTCTTCATGCACTCCACCATGGAGCGGCCTACATTGTTCAATTGCTCCTCACACTGCCTTTTCACTGTCTGACAGAGTTGTTGCATCTCCTCCTGAGCATTCTCCAGTTTATATTGGTAGGTTACTGTCTCTGTGTTGTGGATGCGTTGCAGCTCACATACCTGATCCGACAGCTCATCCATTCGCCGGGTGAGATTGTCTCCCAGCGCCTGCAGAGCTGATTCTAGCTGGCCGAGGCGGGTTGCTAGCACCATTGAGATGAGGCTTGGGTCGTCTTCAGCATCGACGGGAGGAGGAGGTGGAGGCAGCGGTTCATCAGTGAGCGGTGGCTCTACCCCATCATCAHCTTGTGGGCCCTTGTATTGCATGGGCTCATGATACGTCATGACAGGGCCTGCAATGAAGACATGTGCTCCCATCCCTTCCTCAGCTCGTGCATCGGACTCGGCCATATTTTGCCCCAATTTACCTTTAATAAACAGAGTGATTAACCAAACCTTTGAGTGTGTGTTTTGCGGAGTGTAAGATGGTAGAAGAGAATGGCTAGGTAGGTAACAGCTAACACTAACTATGTAGCGATGTATAATACATACAATACACAAAAAAGAAAACTCTGATGGCCCCACGTTGGGCGCCACTGTAACAAACACGCTACTATTATTTAAAACAATAACCTGCTGTTATCAGAATCAGGGTAGGATAAGGACCACCAGAAATCAATATTTGTGAAATCAAAAGTGTATATACATTTATTTATAGTGTCACCCCATTCATACACACTCAGAGTCTGTGAGCTCTTTCCCCCCCGCTCCCACGCAAGTCCAAACACAAAATAAACAAAACCGGAGAGCGTCCCGCTCCACGCCCGATGTCCTCTGCGAGCGACGTCTCCTTAAATGGCGACGCGGTGATCACCGACGACCCGGTCCCGCGCGCACACTGCCGCTGGTGTAGTTATCCCCGGAGGAACAGCTGTCACACACGTCAACTCACGGGGAACACACTCACAACACCAGACAAAATAGAAGCAAAGAAAAAAAACTAAAAAGCTAAGGCAGCTAACTCTAAAACCCGAGTGCGGGATAGCCTTGTCCGACACGCATGAGGGTTTTCTTTTGTTTCTGGTGTCCTTGTTTTGTGTGTGTGTGTCCCGGGAGTCGGCGCGAGTGACGGCGGTTCCTCCGGGATTACCTTCACCATTAAAGGAGACGTCGCTCGTGGAGGACATCTGGCACGGAGCGGGACAGTCTCCGGTTTTGTTTATTTTGTRTTTGGACTTGCGTGGGAGCGGGGGGGAAAGAGCTCACAGACTCTGAGTGTGTATGAATGTGGTGTGCCAGGCCGGCGAGTGAATGGGGTGACACTATAAATAAATGTATATACACTTTTGATTTCACAAATATTGATTTCTGGTGGTCCTTATCCTACCCTGATTCTGCTAACGGCCAGTTATTATTTTTAATAGTAGCATGTTTGTTACAGTCTGGCATTCAAGCCAAAGTGGTGGAGTCGGTTGTGAATGGTTTGTCTGGAAACCCTAGTACCCCTCACATCTTGTAAACGGGCCTGCAGCTGTGTGGCAGTTGCATAATGATGTCTGAGTGCATAGGTCCTTAGGTACTGGTCATGGTTGTGGTCTGTCACTTGTGGGGCTCCACTCTTGGGTCTGTCAGGAACTCCGCCGGTAGTTTTGTGTCTTGATGCAAGTCTGCTGATGACACTTTAAGACAAAGTTCACGAGCAACATCTCACTGCCTGCCACCGACCCGAAGGCTTGGTGGTGCTGCTCGTCCGTTAAATGATGTCGTGTATTCTTGGCTGTTTGAATGATGAACTTGGAATGACTTACTGACAATACCAGCTTTTCATACCCACAGAATGTTGAAATTGATGCCACATTGGAAAGGGTTGTCTTTTGGTATTGGCCCCAATATACAGTAAGGCACACCTGTACACAATGAGACCATTACATGGAAAACACAAAATGAGGTGTGTCTATCACCCCAATACAATCGCATCCCTATCCCAAAAATGTCTGAAGTGAAACGAACACCGTATGTATGACGTCCACTGAGTCTCTCACAATATCCCCTAGTCATTCATAGGGACTTGATTGATAGACAGTATTAAATTAATACTGTTTAAGTTGGTTAAATAAGGCTTTTTGCAGGATCTTAGTAACGCAACAATCAAATTTTTTTGTGTCTAATTACTCTGAAAAAACATTTATACATGTAGCTGCTGTAACGCATGTAACCTCTGAAACAAATGAAGATTAAACTAAAAGAAAACCATCTGGCCCTCTGGATTAGCCTCCTAAGGGAACCTGAGAAACTATTTGGCTGTCCTTTGCATCCAGACGCCTGTTAGAGAGGATTCCCCTTTCAGCTTCTGCAGCATGCGTAAAGTGTTGGCCTTAACGAAAGAGCTTTTCCATTACAGGCTGGTTTCCACTTCACCATCATATGTGTAACTACATTGACCTGCACAATGTGTTCTACACCTCTCCATCATACCCATGTCCCTTAATGGATAAGGAGCATCACTGGGTGGATATTAGAGCTGTGAATGGTGCAGTGGGTAGGATGTCGATTTGATTCAATTAGATTTTTGTGCATTGCAATATTATATTCAATTTGATTCAATAGCACTAATGTTTATTGTCTAATTCATCTCAGGCAGCTATATTACTTACAGGTTTTAAAGTATTAAAAACTATGGAAAGGATCTCATAGGGCTGTAACAAATTCATCACAAAAGTGGGCAGAACTTTTTTTTTTTTTCAAACTAACTGCCATAGGTCAGTCAAATTACACCTCTTGGTAGAGTAACTCCTCCTCAATGCAAATGTACCCTTCCACACAGTCTCCATCACAAGCCATGCATTTGCACCAATGCGGTTTGTCTTTGGTCTTGGTTTCCTCTTCTTTAAACAACTACTTCCATCTGTGCACATTGCTCTTGTCAATGGCGTCATCTCTAAAACATTGTGGAGCGCTGTGGGAGACCATCAACTGTGACAAAGTAGATTTTTAAAGAGGACTTCAACGATGGTGCAAATGCATTGCCTGTGATGGAGACTATGTTGGGTAGCACCATTGTGTAGAGAAAGATTTACGAGAAAGAACTATGTGCAATTTAAACAATCTGTCAGTTAATAACAAACGTTATGCTATTACTTTTGGTACAGGCCTTTTACTATGATTCTTTTTTTTTGTTTAGATCTTATACAAAGCTAAATAAAATTTTCTTGCCACACTCCAGTCCAGTAGATGGCGGTATTGAACCAACCACCCATAAACGTAGTAGGGTTCCAGATTTTTTCCCTAATTTAGGCGTAGCCAATTCCCATCCGTCATCAGGGCACGCCCACATCAAGGCTACAACTAGCGAGGATCAAGGCCATCATGCAACTCATTTGTGGGACGGTGCTATCTGCTCTGTAATTGGCTGTTGAGCCGTGATTGATGTGAAAGCACATCCCTCCCCTCTGAGCGGGCTCGGCCAATCAGATTTCTCCAGGCCCAAGACGGGCCTGGCAGAGGCAGCTAGCGGCTACAGCATTACAGAATATTTGATTGACAGGTGCTATAAAAACTATGTTTATCCAATACTTAGTTCCACTCCACTAAGCTCATTGAGCAATGCTGTTCCAAGGGTGCTTTTATTTTTACACCCTCGTGTTCACTGTGAATCACAGCCATGTCAACATTCAGTGCAACCAGTCTCTCTCACTGCTAACTTTCAGAAATGTGTTTAAAAAAAAGAAAAAGAAAAAACTCTGGGCAAAAATACCAGCAAGCATTCCTGTTTAAACCATTTGGAGTTTTCTAGAAAATTAATCTGAGGTAAAATATTATCTAAATTGCTTCAAATTGCTAAACTAGCTAACATGTGAGTAGACAGTTATGCTAGGCTATCCTGGTTTTAGCAAAGGAAAAACATGGTAGCGTTTTTAAAAATAGCTACTTAATGAGCGACATTTTAGCTCATCATGCATTAAAGGAGTTTATGCCTACGAGGTTGGTAAGGACGATGCCCTGGTTACATGTTCGTCTTTACTGCTTTTCCCTCCGGACACGGTTAGCTGTAGCGCTACATACGTTGGATAGCACAGAGCGAAAAACATTTCTTATTGCCAAAGTTCAGAATCTTGTCACACAATAACAACAGAAATGAACAGAAGTCTTCCACAGACAATTGTTTTGAATATGAAAGCGTGAGAAATCGGATGTGAGAGTGTGTGAAGATGAGGGAGTGAGAGTTTCGCACTGAGTGTGTGAGAGTTGGAGGCTTTATATAGCATGAGAATGTTAGCCCAAGAAACGCAGTGAAATCATTCGTGATGAAGAGAGAGCTTTGATTCGTAACGACTATTCTGAGTGAAATGGACTTTTAATGGAAAATTTCATTATAAAAGAATCAAAATTTGTAAACGAGCAGAAATAAATCGATTAAAAACAGCTGGGACGCTGAGAGAATTTTCAGGATTTCAAAAAGTTTTTAGTTGAAGTTATTTTGTCGATTCTGCCTCCTCTTTTTTTTTTTCCTTTTCTTTCCTCGTACTTTCTCGCATTTATTTTCGTCACGTATACAGCGTCTGGCGTGTGCCGGATGTGTGTGTGTGTGGAGGAAATCGTTATCAGTTCCACATGGGGAAGACTTCTGCTGCTTAGAAGTTTATTTGTAGTAGATTTGAAATATTTGCGGTATTCGTCAGTGAGACAAGAAGAGTGCGTAAAACCAGCTGTCTCAGCAGCACTGTGGGTTCCTGAGTCTGTGTGTGTGTGTGTGTGTGTGTGTGTGTGTGTGTGTGTGTGTGTGTGTGTGTGTGGCTGATGAAATCATGCTCAGTGAAAAAAGTAAATTTAAACAAGTGACAAAAACTTGAGCTTTGCCAGAAGAGCGGGAACAACCACTTCTCTTTCTCCTTAATCACTTATTCCTTCTTCTTTCTTCCTTTTTTATGCTATTAAATTTTTCATCATGTTGCTACAGTACTTCTCTATCTCTCTTTCTTGTTTTTATCTTTTTCTGCTTTCTATCTTGGCTTATTTTCCTAGTCCTTCCTTCTTTCTATTTTCTTTCTTTCTATTCTTTCTAGATGTAATTTTTTTGTTTTTTCTATTCGTATTACGTTCTTTTTTTGTCTGTCTTTCTTCCATTTTTATATTTCAGTTTTTTATTTACTTCTATTTTTTCAATTATTTCTTTCTTACACATTATTCTCATTTTCTTTTTCTACTTCCCTTGTTTATCTGTTTTGTCTTCTTTTATCGTCCATTCTTTATTTCTATATTTTTCTTTTGTATCCCCCCTTTTTTGTTTCCTTCTTTTTGTTTCTTTCACACTTTTTCCTTTTTCTCCTCTTTGCCTTTTCATTCTTTTTTTGCTATCTTTGTTTATGCTATCTTATGTCATCCTTTCTTTTTGTCTTTAATTTGTTTCGTTTTATTATTATTTTTTTCTTTCTTTCTTTCTTTTCTTTACTTTAAGTATGATTTTTATTTGTTTTATTTCTTCCTTTTTTTTAGTTCTTTCAGAAATGTGTTTGCTTTTTTTCTTTGGTTTTTTCTTTTTTTTCTTTTTTTAATAATCAAAAAAAAAAAAATCTTTTAATTTCTTTTTTTAACTATCAAAACACCCATAAATGTTCGACTACTTACTAGTTTTGTCAAGTTAAAATGGTTTTCTTTTTAATTGCTGACTGTGTGTGTGTGTGTGTGTGTGTGTGTGTGTGTGTGTGTGTGTGTGTGTGTGTGTGTGTTACAGGTGTGTAAGGGCAGGTTGTTACAGACACCTGCGTTTGATATGGCATGCCTTAATGTTTCTGACCGTCCTGTGTGTGGCGCTGCAGTTACTGAGTGTGGTTCGTCAGACTTGGTGAGTCCTGATGGTACATTTAACATCTTTAATAAATAAATAAATAACATTAATTGTAATAACAGATATTAATTAATAAATGTTATCTGGATTATATTTATTAATATAACACACATACGGTTTATTTGATTCATTTATCATCTTCGTCATGTGGTTGTTTAGGAATATTCTATGGATGTGATTGTTCCTTTTGCGCAGGATGATGCATGTTGATGAGTTGTATAGGAAACCAAAAATATTCAGTCAAACAAGGAACCATTCAGTGTCTTTTTATCCATTTACAATTTGAAATGATTTGAATCTGTACCAAAATGATTCCTTCAGCATTAATACAATTAAAGCACCTCTATAATATGATTTAGTACCACTATGATTTGATTCAGCAGAATAGGATTCAAAGTCAGCACCAAATGTTTTTTTTTCAGCACCATCATCCTTCAATTCTGGATTGCTCGAACATTCCCTTAATTTATTTAACATGCATTAATTTGTCCTAAGGCGTCACAGTGGCATAGCGATTAGCACTGTGATCTCGCACCTTCAGGGTCGAAGGTTCGAGCTCTGACTCGGATCTCGGTTTCCTCTTAGTCTGCTTAAATGCTTAACTAGGGGTGAGCTACATGGATTTTTAAATCATAGATAAACTGTAACAGTCAAAACTAAACTTATAACACAAGTCCAAAATTCTTTCTTTCCCTCAGGAACAGCAAGAAAAGCCAATCTGACCACCAGCTGATCAATCCTCTTTCCAATGAACAGCAAGATGCTCAGCCTAATTTGGAGAACTTTCATCCAAACCAAGCGGCCTTCCGGCGTTTCCAGTGGAGCGATGGAAAAGACAAGGGACCGAATGAAGCTTTAGAACCTACGGGCAGAAATCTGGATACAACTTCAACTCGACATCTCGCTAGCACATCCGGTAGAAACTTGGCCCCAAATCAGCAAGCAAGGAAAGGAGATGCACCGCATGACTCCAAAGTTGAAGTCGTAAAAAAATCACAAGTCCAAAATTTCTCACAGATGCGATTTCCCCAATTTCAGTCATCTAGATTTTTAACTAGTGACCGAAATGGCTCGTGTCAACCCAAGAACTATATTGTCTTCCTGAAGACGCACAAGACGGCCAGCAGCACCATCCTCAACATCCTGTATCGCTATGGTGACACGCGCAACTTGACGTTTGCGCTGCCAGTGCACATGCACAGCCAGCTCTACTACCCGCACTACTTCATGTCACACTTTGTGGAGGGCGTGAGGTCTCGCCGAGTAACCGAGTTCCACATCATGTGCAACCACATGCGCTTCCGAGGGACTGAGGTCAGAAAGTGTGAATGTGAAAATGGGCTAATGAGATTTTTTTTTTTCTTTTAAGAGAAGATTGTTTCAAATAATTTGGTTTTTTCACTTAAGTCAACCCATTAGCTGATTAACAAGCCTGAACTGGGTTAAACTGGGATGATGTAGCCTTTGCAGTGCTTCAGAAAAAAAAAAAAATCATGATACTTCTGAATTTATTTGGTAGGTCCATAACAGAGTAGCTAACTAGTATTAGAGACATTTTTGTAGATACAGCCGACTGCTTAAAATAATAAAAGGTGTGTAACATTCAATATGGCAGCCATTTGACATAAATGCAACGTCTCACATAAGCCATACATACTATACGCCGTCCCTCAGTAAAAAGAGACAATCACCAAACCTGATTCTGGTTTACTTCTGACCTTAATCAACCTTCAGTTATCAAACCTTCTCACTCGTTTTTTTTTACAAACAATGTAAAAGACATTACACTTTTTTTTTTAGATGAGTCCAAACCAACAATCTAGATTCTCAGTAACTGAAACTCAACAAAACATGCTTAGGTTAGATTTAATTGACAAACAACAACTCATTGGTTTGGATTTTCAATGGTTGCTGATGATTCGGTGAGTAAGGATTTTTTTTTTTTACACCGCAGCATAGTATATTAAATGTTATTTGTACTATATTAAACATACTGTTTAATATATAATAAAGATAATATGCTAAATATCTGTCTCTCAGGTGAGAAAGATCATGCCACAGGACTCGTTTTATTTCTCCATCCTGCGCAATCCAGTGTCCATGATGGAGTCGCTCTTCACATACTACAAAGCAATCCCAGCGTTCCACAACTTCAGGACCCTCAAGGACTTTCTGCTCGACAATGGACGGTCTTTCAATGCTTCTTTGCCTAGTAATCATTATGCGCGTAACATCCTGACCTTTGACTTTGGCTTTAACAACTCCGCTCTGTTGGATGAAGCCGAACTGGATAAACGCGCCGTGGCTCTAATTTCCGCTGTGGAAAGGGAATTCCATCTAATACTGATTGTGGAGTATTTTGACGAATCAATGGTGTTGCTCAGGCATGCCCTCTGCTGGACACTGGATGATGTCATTTCCTTTCGTTTGAACAGCCGAAGTGAGAATTCGCGCAAACCGCTGAGTGCGGAAATGGCTGAGCAGGTGAAGAAGTGGAACTCTCTGGATTGGCGACTGTACCAGCACTTCAACGCTAGTTTCTGGAGGCGGATAGATACGTTGCTAGGACGCGACAAGCTCCAAGAGGAGGTGGAGCTTCTTAGAGCTAGAAGGGCAGAACTGGAGAAAACCTGCCTTTTAGATGGCAAGGCCGTGGATCCAAGTCATATACAAGATTCGTCATTAAAGCCTTTCCAGTATGGCCAAGCAGTGATCCAGGGATATAACATCCGCCCAGGATTGGACAACGACACGCACCATCTTTGTCAGAAGCTCATCATGCCTGAGCTTCAGTATACGATAGCTCTCTATGGTAAACAGTTCCCTGATATCGCTGCTAAAATCACAGCTGAGAAAAAAGCAGCAGAACTGAAAAAAAAGCACACGCCCGTTGCAAAACCCATCAAAACCGCGAAGAGTAATGGCACCGGCGCAGATGTTGCTGAGAAGCGCAGCTTGATCGATCAAAGGAGGACAGATTCTGTTAGAAGCAACAGCAGCTTACGAACTGGCAGACATTATGAGGTGCAAAAAGCTAATATGCCTATATTAGCGAAAGACAATATGGCTGGTAAGGGGAATGCTAAACCCAGCTAAAAAAGCGAAACAACCCAAAACATAAAGACATATGGATCCCCAACATGACCTTGAACAGTGAATTATGCTAAATGTGCCTTGCTACATTGTACATGAATGACCTCTTAATGTTGGTGTGAAGATATTCATTTGTTAAAGAAGAAAAAATACAAATGATTGTCAAATGCTGTTCACACCATTGTTGGTTCTTTTACTTTTGATTCGCTTCGCTAGATCCTCTTGGGGTCTTAAAAATGTGGCTAATTTATTAGCTAAAGGGAATACTTGTGACACTTTCACTGTCTTTTCCAGAAAACTACTCATTTCTACACATTGAGATGATGACTTCTTTTTATTATTATAGTGTAGACGAAGAGAACTCGCAATAATTCTGTTTATATTGATCGTTATTGATCATTAATACTTGTCAAATCTGGTATACAAGTCTACAGACCAAAGATCAAAATTTTAATGATTAGATTTTCTCTTGAAAGAGCAATAACCATATAGAAGGGGGAAAAGAAAAACAATAATTAACATTAAATGAAAGATGGTACAGGTGTCACTTATTAAGAACCAGATGTGGAAGGTAACTAAGTAAATCTACTTTGTAAATGTACTTACAGTATGTACATATTTAATGTACCTGTACTTTACTTAAGTAGTTTTATTAAAAGTTACTTTTTTACTTTTACTCCAGTACATCGTGTGGTGGAGCAGATACTGTACTTTTACTTCACTACATTTCTGCATGGTATTGTGTAACAAAACGTAGTATGTGAAGCAGAAATTTTGCCATCTGCTGACATTTCTGTGTTTCCCTTGTGATGATGCTTCATAACGTTAGAGGAGGGAATTTAAAGGAGGGTATTTTTGTCCTTTTACTTAAGTTGACATGTAAATGGAGGACTTCTGCTTTAACTTATGGTAATTTGTGGGCTTTATTCAAGTACATGATTTGTGTACTTTGCCCACCACTATTAAGAGAATATTTATGTATTAATAATTCATATTAATTTATAGTTTTTCATTGCGTGTGTTGGTTGGCACTGTTGCCTTGCACCTCCCGAGTATGGGTTCGATTCCCGTCTCTTTCCTGTGCTTGGTGGGTTTCCTCTGTGTACTCCGGTTTCCTCCCGCAGTCCAAAGACCTGCAGATTAGGCTAACTGGCTGTAGTGTGTGTGAGTGTGCGTGTGTGTGCCCTGCAATGGATTGGCATCCTGTCCAGGGTGTACCCTGCCCTAAGTCTCCTGGAATAGGCTCCAGGCCCCCTGTGACCCTGAATACAGGATAAAGCGGTATAGACAATGAGTTTTCATTGCAGATTTTTTGGTTATTGTTCTATTTACATTTTTTTTTATCTACATAAATAAAATTGTTCTATTTATGTTTGTAATAATTATAAATGATGTATACAGTACATCAGGCATCATTTCACAGTCTTTTAGTAAAGTTGTGTATAATTGTTTTCAAACAAGATGAGCCTTTAAACTAAATTTACAGTGCAATTTCCATTAAGCCACACCCACAAAACTCCTTAAAAGGCAAAGAGTGATGAAAAATAGCAAATGGCGAGAAAATGTTGAAAGGTACATTTTTCAGTAATCCAGTAATCAGCTACAACTGGTACACACTAAAACTACCTTTTCTTTCCCTTTTTTGTGTTTTTGTTAAAGAGTGCCATTACTTTTGTTCTCTTAAGTTATGGATTTGCATAGGATCAATTTCTTTCACATCATTAACATGAAATTAATTCGTTTTTTTATGTCATAAATGTATGTAAATTCTAATAAATATATATTTGAAAGACGTGCTTTAACCTTGACAGTGTACATCCAAATGTATAATCACAGCACCATTCAACATTCAAGCAATATGCAAATTTACAAAAACTCAGGAACACATTTAGTATTCAAATGCTGTTCCGAAATTAGAAGGATTTTCATGAACACGCATTTCCTGTGAAAGCACATCCTACGAATACATTTTTTTTGCATTGATAAATGAGGTCTAATGTAGATTAAAATTGTGTTACAAAGCCTTACGCATGTATAACTCTGATTTGATACGAGATAAAGTCCACTAAAATCCTTTTTCATACTGGTCACTTTTAGATTGTGTTACGTTCAGTGTGTTTGGACATCTTTAAAAAAATAATAAAAATAAAAAACAGCCTTAACCTTTTTAGCAAACTGAGCTACAACAGCTCTTCTATTGGATCAGACTTCACAAACCACAGGCATCACTCCCACATACATCAACAAGCTTTGGCCACCCACAACCCTGTCATTAGTTCACCGGTAATTCTTCCTTGGAGCACTATTAGTAGTTACCACTTCAGACTGAGAGTATCCTACAAGACCTGCAGTTCCGAGTCACCCTGGCCAGCACAATTTCTTCTTTGTTACAGTAGCTATAATTACAAGTTCTTATTACAATGAAACCTGGAAGTGGGTGGAATATATTAGGTAGCAAGTGAAACTTTTTTTTCCCTAAAGTTGATATGTTGGAAGCAGAAAATATAAGGAAGCAAGTATAAGGACGTCTAGAGGACTGAGTCAGAGCAACTCCGGCAGCGTGGGGAGCGAAGGCTGGCCTATGTGGTCTGATCCAAAAGGGGAGTTACTGTAGCTTAAACTGCTTAAAAATCTAATGCTGGTTCCTGTAGAAAGGTGTAAGAACTTGGTGCATCACTGTTTTTTGATGACAAAAGGCGC
>QMIH01000151.1:41208-72736 GCA_003987875.1 Clarias batrachus | reverse complement strand
GTAAATGGTAAATGGGTATGGCTGATCAGTGTATACATTTGTTTTGTTCCACTTTTAGTAAAAGATGGATGTAAAATAGGTCATTCTAAAAACAATATCACATAAGGGTTAATTGAGTTTCCAAATTTGGCAAACCCTTCAAGCTAATTTTGAGAATACCGTTGGGGTTATAGATGGATTGTGTCAGAAGAACTCATAATTATGATTTAAAAGGAGTTGAAAAGGAAACAAAAATGACTCCAGAAGCAAGACTTTGTAAATTCGCTTTAGTTAGCTTAGCTAGATTAACATTTTGGCAAGGAAAAATATTTATAAATCTTCCAAATGAAAATGGGATATGTACAGTGTATAATTTTTTAAATTTGCTTGTAAGGAACTATTCTCAAAAAAAAAATTGGTATTTGACAACATTCACAAAATGCTGCAATGGTTAACGGTTAATGGTTAAAATGAAGGTCTATATGAAGGAAGCTAATCAGAAGGTTCTTGAGCTTACATTAGCAATAAAGGTTTTCCTAACCCTTTCATTTATACAATTTGCAAAGCAGTGTAAACAAATAAACTGAAATGCAGTAAACATAAAACTAATAAGGCAATCATTAATGCTAACATAATTACAAGGGTAATGTTAGCATACCTGGATAACTGTGAAAGAATTCGTACATAGAAAATGTGCAGGTGTAATTATATGCTGAATTATTCTTAAACAATTCTGCACAAATTTTTAAAATTTTGTTTCAGTTGTCTTTCCATTATAAGCGAGGATAATGAATGGAGAGTTTTCTGTTGTAAACATCGGCTATAAGGTTATGTACGCTGTTGCCATCGTTAGGATTAGAATCCTCAAACTTCTGATAATGAGGTAAATGATTTTCTGTTGTGCCACGCAGGAGCTCTGTGGTAGGTAATGTTTTTATAATTTTTTTAATAGCTAGTTTTAGCTACAAGGGTAGGTTCACAAAGTGGGAAAACTTACCTGGCCAAGCAAACAAGATCATATTTGAGCATTCAATAAGGGAACATGCAATAGGTGAAAGATTCTGATTATAAAACAAAATACATCAACATTTCCTATCAAAGACGGCTCTTTATTTAATCAAGTGTTTAGTTTTTAAGGTATTTTGTAAGTTCCGTTAACTTTATTTTATTCATGTTAAAAGAAATCTATCTGAATAAACACTGCCACACAGCCACTCAAACATACTTTATAACTTCATATAAGTCCCGAAATGTAGCTACTTGTTTTAAAGAAAGCATTTTTACTTTGCATTTGCATGGAAAACCATGCTGTGTGTAAATTGTGCAATTTTTCTTCCATACATTATTTTAGTGTGACTTTTTTTCTAATAGCATAAATTGTGTGCATTTGATTTTTTTTTTCAAATTTAAATTTACTTTTGCAGTAAAATACATGTTCCTTTTCTATTCCATTTTTACTTGAACAAAATGCAGCTTATGTCCAAATGTTGCTTCTTTAGTATTTTATTTAGTGCTATAAAACTATCAATGGAACCTTTTAGCATTGAGCTAACTGTATCGCAAAATTAATGTGATTTCTGACTTGTATATTATATTTTACTATGAATCTATTCTATTTATTTTGTAATGTTATGATTTCAGGATGCACGTAGCTGTCACGAACTTGGGTTGTGCGAGGCATAAATGCAGAGGATCCAGGTGTTTCAGGGAAAACGATTCATTTTATTATAAACATAAACACAAAACAGGGAAATTAAACAAACAAATAGACTTTATAAGTAAAACGAAACTAAAACACATATAAACAGACAAGACGTACTCTTCCAACTAATTGTAACAAATGCAAGACAAAAACGAGAACTCAAACACACCTTTTATAATGAAACTAATTATCAACTCGGATCAGGTGCGCGCCCACGTGACCTGACCGAGTTGCAAACCGGGAAATGAAGTATAAAACTGAAACTAAGAAAGAACTACACAACAAAAAGTCTTAGGGCGCTTTGGCGCCCTCTAGGGGTTATCCCTGACAGTAGCACAATGCTGAATGATACCATAACTTGTCAGCAACATTAGTCACATAATTCCAGTGCTAAAGCTAAAGAAATGACATTTGGAAACTAAATTGGTAATAAATCCAAGTCCATCTAATGTAGGAAAATATTTCTTTCCACCTGAAAATGTTTTTTTTTTTTTTGATAAAGGTTGCATTTTATTATGTCAAGTTAGCAAAACATATCACATTTTTGAAAAACAATTTTATCTACAAAAATTCAGGTATAGGAGCTGGAAGACAAAATTTTGTGATACATTTAACTAACTTTAGTGACACAATGAAAAAAATGATAATTTAAGCTTTTTTGTTGTTGTTGCTTAAATGTATAAAGTTGGCAGACTTTCAACCTAGAGTTGTGTGGGTTGTTTTTACAGTTTGGGGAAAACTTATTAAATGCTGCATGTAAAGTCTAAAAAATAAAATAAGATTTTATGAAAGTGTATCATGGGGACTGTGAGAGCAGACTGGTTCTGTATTCTGTATTGTATTTGTTGCTGTAATTAATACGGGTTTATATAATAAAATATGGAAATTGGTAAATTCAACCTATTGATTCATTACTGTACATTTTTTTCTGGTTTCAGTTTTGGAATAATTTTGCATTTTACTGTCGACTTGTACATAAGTGTATGGTGTAATAAAGTGCAAATCATAGACACTGAATTTCTCTGTTTTCTTAGTGTGTGTGCAGCATGGTGCTGAGGAGAAAATAATTTATCTCACAGGTTATGCATTTGTTTCCAGTATACTGTATATCTTCTAATTGGTCACAAGTACAGTAACTGATCTTATCAGCATGTAAAAAAAACAACCTCTCAGATAGGTCAAAAGTAATGGTACCCTATTAAACAAGAATGAGTTTATAATGTGAGTCTATGCTAGCTGACGAATGTGTGATTGACAAACTGTTTTACTTAACCATTTAGTTCATGTCGCACATGGGTGCTCTTTCCCCGTTGCCATTTGCAGCTTTCTGTGGGCTTTGCCTTTTATGGATGTTCATGGGTGGGGCTAATAAATTATGTTGGCTGTTTGCATTTATAAACAAATACATGTGAGTATGAAGCGAGTCAGTTAAGAAATGTATAAATCTGGAGGCGGTTTGATCTACTGTATGAAAACATGCACGCACACCTCGCACACAGATTTAAAGAAATGAAGCCTTATCTGTGTCATAAATGGCCCTATCAGCTGCAAAGCTACAACAATGCGGTGTCATCAAATGAGATTCAGATAAACATACAGTAACTATGGGGTAAATAAAATAATGGAAGGTCACACAAGGAAAGATAATTACAGCAGTATTTTGAAGGTCATTTAAAAGTAAATAATATCACAATGTCTCATTGTGACAACAAAAAAAACATTAACCATGTTATCTATCTGTGTAATACTAATAGTGTAGTATTTTCTGATTATTTTTTATTTTTTTTGTTACCATGTTGAAAAATTAGATTGAATTTTATGTTTTAAAAACATCTTGAAAACATCGATGTGTGCATTTACATTCAAACTTTACGGATAAACGAGTGTAGAGTGAGTAGCCGTCATCTTTAGAACCACACTAAAGCCCACACTGATGAGCAGGGTGGGGGGGTGGTGAGGTTGGGGCATCTTCTCCTTCAAAAACGCAGTAACACGACCCTCTTGTGGACACTTGCAATAGTGTTCCTGGATCTCAATAATCTGGGACAGTAGACTGTTGTTTAGTTCTACATCCTTCAGCCTGGATGTGCAAGTCCACCAGTACACTAGGAGACTCGTAGGAGGATCGGAAGGACCCTGTGGCTCTTTTGTAAGTTTTTGGTCAGGCGGCACAATTATCTACTTGCTCATACAAGGGTTCTACACTGGACTTTGTTTTTTAGATGCTTTATGTTAAGTTCTTCACAGTTTGTTGACTCTTTAGAAGCTTCTGAAATAGCATTTCACTCTCTTTAGGACCCTCCCTGAATTCTGATTTGAGCTTTGCTTTAGGACAAATCCTACAATTCTGGATTGATCACTAATATTTTTAAACTGAAATGTAGTTCTTATAAAGCGCTTTGACCCTTTAGTACCCAAGATAAGACACCTTTTCTTTATCTTTTAAATATGTGCTGGGTTTCTGGTTTGACTTAGGTTTTAGACCTTTCAGGACGTTTCAAGGTCTGAATCTGACCTGATCTTTTTTTAAAGATTTGTCCTGATGTTCACCTTCACTTGCCCTGGATTTCCCCCCCCCAGTCTTAGATTCAACTAACCTATCCAGTTGGGGTTCTGATTTGATCTTCCCCAACTTGCTATACAGTATATATATTGAGATCATCAAAAAAAAAAATATTACAAAGATAACCCAAGTAAATCTTTGTATGATTTCATTAATTAAGGGGGAAAAAGGCTGTCCAAACGTACCTGGCCCTGTGTGAAAAAGTCATTTGTCCCCAAGAACCTAATAACTGGTTGTGTCACCCTTGGCAGCAACAACTGCAATCAAGCGTTTGCGATAACTGCCTATGAGTCTCTCACGTCACTGCGGAGGAATGTTGGTCCACTCTTCTTTGGAGAATTTTTTAATTCAGCCACACTGAAGGAAATTTCGAGCATTAACAGCATATTTAACGATCTCAATTAGATTTAAGTCTGGACTTTGACTAGGCCGCTCCAAAACCTTAATGTTGAGTTTTGTGATGTGCACTTGCTGCTGTGTTTCCGGACAATTTTCCTGTTGCATAACCCAAGTGTGCTTGAGCTTGTCGTCATGAACTGATGGCTGGACATTCTACTTCTGGACTTTCAGGTAGAGCTTGAAATTCATGGTTCCATCAATTATGGCAAGTCGTCCAGGTGCTGAAGCTGCAAACCCGCAAACCATCAGATTACCACCTGCCACCTGACCTTAACTACAGCTAGTGAGGCCTGCAGTTCTTTAGATGTTGTTCTGTGTTCTTTATGGGTCTTTGTTGTGCTCTTGGAGTAATATTGGTAGTCCGCCCCTGCTGGGAAGGTTCACCGCTGTTCCAACTTTCCTCTATTTGTGGTTAATGGATCTCATTGTGGTTTGCCGGTGTCCCAAAGACTTAGAAATAGCTTTGTAACCCTTTCCAGATTGATACATCAATTAATTGTTTCTCATCTGTTCTTGAATTCCATAAATCAGTTATTTCATAATTTAGCAAGGGGGGCATTTATTTTTTCCACATAGGGCCGGGTAGGTTTGGACAGTTGTTCTTCCTCTTTTATAAATGAAACCATCAATGTGTGTTTTGTATTTACTCAGGTTATCTTTCAGTAATATTAAAACTTGTTTGATCTCAGTCGATCAATTATGACAAATATGCAAAAAAGAATTAATACAAAAAAAAAAAAATCATCAAATACTTTTTCATGGCATTTTAGGTACAGTATGTTCCACAGGTTCAGAGAAACTTGTTTTTGGTTTGGACTGATTTTGAGTGAGCTTTGGTTCACCTCTTAGACCTTTACGTCTGCAGATCTGAACTGACCGAACCTGAGGTTCTGCACTGATGTTTTGAACTGTTTCTGGTGGTCATGGACTGACACTTGATATTTGTGGATTCCCCCCTGAGGCGATGGGCTGGGTTTGTTGCAGGCCTTCTACACTGACCTTTCTGGGGTCCTTATTTGAGTTTCCTAATTTTGAACTTCTGTAGGACTTTTCCTGAGACTTTGAGAGGCTCCACCCCCAAATCCTTTAATCTTCTCGAGTACTGAACTCAGTCTTTTAGACTCTCTATAGTACAGGATTTTGTAGATTACAGTATGTTCCCCTGTGTGTGTGTGTGTGTGTGTGTGTGTGTCTACAATTTTCTGTTGCTGATTTTAGTGCTGATTGATTTTGGTCTCAGTAATCAGTGAGTTAATCACTTAGATACAGCAATTAGCGAAGAATAATTAGTTAATTGATTAAAGACATGGTGTAACTGACACACACACACACACAATTTTCTTTCATACTCATACCACATGCTGTACACACAAGTACACATGCACATGTTCTCCTTTGCACATACAATTTTTACACACACACACGCATTCTGTCTTACACATACTTTTACATACAAATTCACAAATACTTTTCTACATACACTCTATCTCTCTCACTCACTCTTTTTTTTTACACACATACATGCATTTACATGCATATTCTCTCACACACATACTCTTACACTCTCGCTCTATCTCTTTATCTCTTTTCCACACACACACACACACACACAAAGTCTTAGGAGGATGTATTAGTGAGACACCTGCCTCCCTTTTTATTCCTGAATGGAAGCCCTATTTCACATGCCTTTTCTTGCCCCTATAAAGAACCTAAGTATTCCTGCCAAACAGAACTCCTCCTTCCTTCCCCCTCTTCCTCTTACCTGTGTCTCAAATCTTTTGTCACCTCAGTTTCCATTTACAGGACTTGGCAGACAATCTTATCCAGACTGACTTTCATAAGTGCTTTGAAGTTTCCTTCAATAAGGACACTTCAAAGTGTTGTGCTTAGGAACTTTGAACTTCCTTCAGAGCTTACTGCGTGAGGATAGAGCGCTAGGTTACCGAGCGGAAGTACCATCAGTCAAAAACTCTTTATTTTATTTTATTATTTAATTTCCCGGGGTGGAGGGGGGGCGTTGCTGAAGGACCGGAGGAAATTCGGTTGCTACGCCACACAAGGCTCACTCTACCCCTAAAAAAGGAAGAAAGTGCTGCATGCCCTGTGTGGTATCTTATGATCAGCTGTCTACTGTGTATAACCACATGGTGGCGCCATTAACAAAGAATTCAGTGCGAGTCCTAGAACATTTATTAAAACGGTCCACTACACTGCATTTAAGGACTACAGTGGCAGACACAAATAGAATCGTCAATAACGTGCAAGGCTTTGATTAAATATTTTTGCCACACGTTCTCACTAAAGCAGTTGAAAAAAAGAGTTTGATTTCCAACAACTCTTTTAGTATTTTTAGAATAAACTTTGATGATGTCACACACCCCAATCAGTTTTCCCTTTAATGGAGGTGGGAAGGAGGACAACTGATGGCAACCAAAGAGCTGCCGGGGTTAATGAGGCAGGACGTCGGGCGAACAGACACGAGGCAGGATTACAGGGTCGTGTAGTCCCATGTACCCCGAGGCCATCGGCTGCGTTGTGTATTTCAGGAAGTGCTCTGGTTTGTAGCATTCAGGAGATACAAAAGGTACTGGCTTAGAGGCTTTCCAGCACCTTTATACACACAGGCAGACACACACACACACACACACACACACACACTGCCATCTGGACCCATCTGGACTGCTTCGCCTTCACACACACTTGCACACGTTTACACACACATAAAGCTCATAAGCCGGCAATAAAACAAGCATGCACATGCTGCAACACACAAAGCAGTACAGGAATTCATTGTCATTCATTCAGCATGCTACTGAACACACACACACACACACACACACACACACACACACACACACGCTTGTTTCACTCATGAGGACCTTCCATAATTTTAATTAATGCTATGCTGCACATACATCTAACCATAACCTTTTCGTTTTTTCATCATGATGACTTTTCTTTATAAGGACCTAGAAAGTGTTGAGAAAAAAAAGGTCGAAACCATCATATATGTCGATGCTTGTGGGGAATTTTGGTCCTCCTGAGAAATAAAAGCGCACACACACACAAACTTGGACAGGCTCCCAGATCAGAGGACAAACACTATATTAACTTTGGGCTTCAATCAGATCAAGATGCACACTGGGAACCTTTGCAGCTCCTGAAATGTCCTCTCATTAATGAAATAATTATAAGGCTTTCTGAGACAGCCGTGCATGTGTGTGGGTGGGAGCGATGAGGTCATGCTTTTATATCTTAGTGGGGACCAATTATTCCCAGAAGGATAGGAGCATCAGACAGTCGTGACATTGTGGGGACCTTTTCTGCAGGTCCTCATGAGGAAAAACGTCGGAAATGTTGTTTCGTTTTTTTTTTAGATCAAGGTTAATGTTAAGCATTAATTAGCATTAATTAGACATATTAATAATTATGTCAAAGGAGTGTGTGTGAAGAAATCCTTATAGACCGACTCCATCATGCCTGTCAAATCCTCAGTCCTAACATACCCACCCCCCCACACCCCACCCCCCCTCTCTCTCTGTAATGGCACTCAAGCTATTAAAAAGAGAACAGTCTCCATTCTCAGTCTATATGAAACATGAAACACTTCTCTCTCACTCTCTATTGCTCTTTCTTCCTCTCTTACACACTCGCCCATATCCACACACACACACACACTTTTTTTCTCGCTGTCTTTTGTGCTTCATGCTGTTATTTCTGGATTTCTCCTTTGCCGTTGCCTCCGAGGGGAGTCAGCCAGAAGATCAAAGTTCCTGTTCCTCTGTGCATTATGGATGAGCAGTGTGTGTGTGTGTGTGTGTGTGTGTGAGAGAGAGAGAGAGAGAGAGAGAGAGAGTGGAAAAGAGAATGCAGGAGGAAAGAAATGGATAGAAGAGAGTTTGAATCCTCTTTAGAGCGAGAGAGAGAGAGAGAGAGAGAACAGGGATACGGGTCATAAAAAACAGCCAACAGCTCATTATAGAAGAGAATAAAGTAGCATTTCTAGCCTGAACATAATAGCAATCTCAGGGGTGGGGGATGGGGGAATTCATAAAGAAAACATCATAAGAAATGTATAATTTTCCATACATTGAAAATAAATAAATAAATAAATAATGCAGCTAAAAAGTTGACAATGCATTATATCACACTGGACTGCATTCCTTTACATTAGCGCACATGACATCTAGTGTAGCTAGGCGCTAACTACTAGCATTAGCTTGTTTCTTAACGGAACATCTTTAATATTGCAGAAAATGAAAATACCTTTTGGCAGAATTCTTATCTAATGTTTCTTAATATAAAATTACAACAAACCTGTAACACATCAGATAATCAACATACAGTAATCAAAACCGAACAGTAAACTAGTCTTAGATTTATCATTAACTAATGTAATTATTAGAAGATGCACAATTGGTACAAGGGTCAAGTTGTCTTTAAGGAGACGGTGATGGAATGAGTCTCCAGTGTCGGTGATTTGTAATGGTTAGTAAGAATTCTGAAAGAAAGATTAAAAAAATTAATTCATTAATTTCTCTGTAACATTACACATTTTAAGAACTTGCAGTAGGAAAGCAAAAATTAAAGGCTTTTTTTTTTTTGCAAGTGTTCCACAACATGACTATAAGGGGGGAAAAAAAATCTGATCTTGGGATGTGACTGTAAATGTGCTTCATCACAGCACAATTTATTGTAAATTGATCTTGACATACAGCGTAAACAAGGATTAAATGTAGGAGTAAAAGCTTTTAACTCTTAAAACCGAGCAACAGGATGAATGACATTTTATTTCATTTTACTGTAATTATACAAACATGATGTAAAAATGGGTCACACAGGCAAAGAAATAACACAATTACACATATGATCACATGTTGTTATGGTTGTTTTACCTGTTTCTATGATCTATAATAATAATAATAATAATAATACTAAAAAGCATTTGGTGAGTTCTACCTGACATCTGAAAGCTCAAATGCACAGATTGATGTCTGACACTTCCCACGTTGACACACACTGGCAGGACCTCCATATAAGCAGGTGTTTTTTTATTTTTATTTCATTTTTTATCTGTCATTGGTTTGCAAGGTATTGCCATAGATACATGCTGCTTGAGTTTTAAGGGTTTATGACACGGCTATGGGAGTCACTCCACCTCTTGGGAGTCACATAGGTCTCTGGGTGAGTCACATCTGTCTCTGGAGGAGTCGCTCCATCTCTGGGGGACTCCATCCATCTGTGGAGGGAACAACTGTGTATCTGGGGGAGTCATGTTCATCCCCGCCATGTCACATCTGTCTCTAGGGGAGTCGCTCCATCTCTGATGAAAGGGAGTCACATCTTTCCTTGGGAGTCACATCTGTTTCTAGGGAGTCACTTAATCTTTGAGGAGTCACTTCATCTCCGCGGCGAGGGGGTCATATCTGTCTCTGAGTGAGTCGCTCCATTTCCGGATGCGGAAATTCAGCTCTTTAAATTCTGTAGGTTGATCACAGTGGTATTCTCAGCACATCAGCGGTTATCTATTTTGGTCTAAAATCTCCTCACAAATAACAGCATCATGTTCCCCATATGGTTCTCCATACTTGGGAAAGCTGAAACATCACTTTCTCTAAATTTACCAACACAAAACATTTTTTTTTTAGCAATGATTTTTGTCAGACACGTCAAAATGTGTTAAAGAGAGTCCCCACAGTGCCGTATTTAGCTCAGGCTAAAGCTGCCTGGTTGGTCTAATTTTACCAGCTGTACAGGATCTTAAAGGAAACTTGCCTGGGGAGAGTGCTGGTGATGCAGAAAACATCTGTATCTCACTCAGGGCGTAGTCAAAAGAAAAGAAAAAAAAAGTATGTCCTTTGGCTTTTGACAAACTACCTCTCCAGTGTGGGCCAGAAGTTGCTAATGTCTAAAGAACCCTGAGCAAGTCATGACTTGACAATCTTGACAGCACAGATTTCAGTTTCTCACATTTTCTTGACTGACATAGCTAGCTCCACCGTGGACACTGCAGGGACTCTGCTTCATATCTGGATGTGTGCCACTAAACTGCCATGTACCATGTGAGTGATTTATCCATAAGGAAAGTTTTTCTCACTGAACAAGCGTGAAACTTTTATATATATATATATATATATATACTATAAAAATACACATGCAGCGTTGATCAGAGTGGTAGTTTATTTTCGTGCGATTTTAGTTAGCTTGCTGCTGTCGGTTTCAGAACTAAGCATTAACCCAGTTAGGTCTAGCTAGCTTTAAATTTGCCAGAGTACATTGAACAGCGTTACCTCGGTATACAAATTTAATCTGTTCTGGAGGCGAGTTCTTAAGGCAAAATATCCCATTGCAAAAAGTATTTTCCCATAGGAGATAATGTAAATGCAGAGAATCTGTTTCAGCCACTCAAAAATATTACCAATATTGCCAATTTCCAACACCGTTATTATATTTTTACATATAAAAACAATCAAAACATTTAGAAAAGTCATGTAAGGAAAAAAGGAAACAAATAGACATTAAACCGCACTTAACCTCAATTTATGATTCCTCTTGGCCCACGCTGAAAGTGGCTCCTTTTTCTTCTTGCTACAGTCCTTGCTAACATTCTTAGGACCCATGGTGCTACTGTATGTCTTCACTAAAACTTGCACAAAATGCTAAAAGCCCATAAAAACCTGCTTCGTTTGGCTTTCGACTGACGCAACAGCTTTGGACGGGTCCTGGACATACGAGCAACTTAGGTTGCTCGTATGACGGAAATGCTTCGAGGCAAATTTCTTGCAAAATTTACAAAATCTTACAGTACTTAAGAGGCAAAAAATGCTTAAGGCAGAACATCAATATGCTGAAGTTCCACTGTACCTTAAAATGTTCTTGTCACACTAATATATTAATAACCAGCTGGGTTTAATAATTTCTCTGACTTTTTACGAGTAGAAAGAAGACTTTAGCAAGCGCAAATCCAGACGGCTAACATCAGCTAGTTAGGTACAATCCAGTCATGATGCTAACTGAATCATATAACAAAAATGTAAAGGGAATACAAGCCAGGTAAAATAAATACACACATTGTAAGTGATAAGATTTTTAAAATCCTTACCCTTGTTTCTACACACTCAGACAAGTTAGCTGACTAGCCTCAGAGCTGAAGATGACAGCAGTGAATCAGATTTGTGAGTTTCAGCTGAACCTGTGAAAGAAAATGTCCTTTTCCACAAATGTCCCGCAGAGATACGAGCTTCTGAAAGATATGAGAGTCCTGATTGGAATGAAAGATAATGATGATAGCAATTTGTCATGCAAATGAAATGAGTTTATCCTCTTAGCCAACGTGCTAAGTCAGCTAATTAGCATCTGACAAGCACATGTGCCAAGCGATGCCCTAATGCCTGCTAAATGCGTCAATTACAACAAAGTTACTCATTATGACACAACTACCTACTGTACATGTGGTGGTATCGGGATTGTAATTAAAGGCAATCATTTAACGCTTAGCAAGCTTTGCAGCATACTGTGTGTGTGTGTGTGTGTGTGTGTGTGTGTGTGTATAAATGTATAGTATTAATGTGTATAAGTATGTCTTGCTGTTTGGTGAATCACATTGACTTGAGTGCTAGTCGAGCATAGCTAAGAGTGCTTCAACATCTGCTGTATACAMACACACACACACACACACACACACACACACACACACACACACACACACACTTAACCAAATTCATTTGTCAAAATTAAACTAGAGCATATGGTGACCATCCCAGGATATGAATAATTTTAATCATGCTTCAGTGTTTAGGCCAATGTGCGTGCACACACACACACACACACACACACACACACACACACACACACACACCAGAATTAATGTCCGTTTCTTTTTTGTTGTCCTTCACCTGGACAAATGCCAGCGGGCATGCACACACAAACACATTCACATGTCAAAATGAGTGTGTGTGTGTGTGTGTGTGTGTGTGTGTGCTATCTTGTCGACTTTGAATGATGAGAACATACATGGACTGCACTCTCTCTCTCTCTCACATGGACAGAGCATGCACACAGTTTACACTGTATAAACTGCTTTTACACTGCTTACCTCATCACTGATTGATTCTGAATTCTGATTGGTCAGAAAGTGTTGATGAATTTTCTGGAACATCTGCTTCGAAGGTCACAGGTTCATAGAATTGCACTCTATTACTCGTAATCGGCAACGTTATTGTTTCTATAGTAACAGCTCAATCACAGGGACTTGTTCCACATAAACAGAATTGAAAGTTTGATCCACATTGATGGACGAAGTCTCTGATATCACGCTCTGTAACAGTTAGATATAAAGCTGTAACATTAAATTTTCTGACATCCAGAGGTAGAAGGTAACTGAGTATATTTACGTTGTAACTGTATTTAGGTACAGTTTACACCCATCTGTACTTTACTTGAGCAGTTTTATCGGTGGATACTTTTTACGTTTACGCCACTACTGTACATCCTGCAACAAATATCTGTACTTCACTCTACTTCGCTACTTTTCTGCGTTATATAACGAGAATGGTGTGTAGTATTTGAAGCGTTAATGAAATAAAAGTATCTTGTTTCCCAGACGTTCCTTAATATCAAACATAACTACAAAGGCATAAAATGTAAGGTGTTTTTAAATCTTTGGAAAATCAATCTAAGAGGAAGTACAAACATTCGGACATGCCGTGTTAGGAAAATTGAAAGAGAAAAAGAAACTTTGGTGTAGTAACAGTAAAACTTTAAATCTAAAGTCGCTTATTTTACCTGGATAAGTAGAATGATGATGGAATTACCAAGCTAGCTACTTCTCCAAAGTGATTGAACTTCATCTGCTTCTAAAGATTCTAGTAGGAAAAGCTACAGTACGTGTACATGTAACATGAGATAAATTGCAGACACTTGCTAGCTAAACATAATTAAACGGAATTGTTGATAGTTTATCCACCTGAGACATGCAAAGTCAGTGGAACCTGAGTGAAGCTCCTAAAAGTTCTCGTACCATAATAATGAAGGATTACTCATCCCCAGTGGCAAGTCACTGCAGGACCAAAGGATATCACTTCCACTTCTGTTAGCATTGCTGGTCGTTGCTATGGCAGCACTGAACTGCGGAAGAGCTCATCTGCACTCCGAGGAACTTCAAAACCCCTTCGGAGTAAATTTCCACCTTTACATTATTGTTGAATATCAATGAAGTGGCTTCCCATCTGCGAGTGTGTGTGTGTGTGTGTGTGTGTTTTTTTCTTGCTTTGTCTTAATGATTTCCTGTTTAAAGGAGGTCCCCACGATGCTCCCATATCAACATCGTGGGGACCTCCTTTAAACAAGATATCACTTAAAAAATCTGAAATGCTTTTTAGATGGACATTTTAGTTGCCTTTAGAGCATTTTTAGTTCTTTAGGTCCTCATAATGTGTCCTCATAAGGTCCTGTTTACAAGAATGTGTGTGTGGATGTGTGCGCACGTGACACCATGTGCTGGACGAATGTGCTGCGTGGGAGTGAAAATGACAGAACATCCCAATTAATTATGTCACACACACACACACACACACACACACACACACACACACACAGCCTGCGGGCAAACCGTTAGTGTGTGTCAGATCTCGCCATGTCCACTCTTACAGACAATCACAGAAACACCTCACTGCACCTCTCTCTCTCTCTCTATTCATCTCTCTTTGTTGTTTAACCATTATTTGTAATCCTTGCATGTATAAAGCATCAATCCATAGTTTACAAAGGACTGAATACGCACACATACTGTACACACACAGAGGAATTGTGTTTTTGTAGCCTTGTTACATTATAGCAGAGTAACATTTGGCTGGTCCCCACAAGGAAAGTTGCTCTTTTTAGTTAAAAAAAAAAAAATATATATATATATATATATATATATATATATATATATATATATAAATATAAAAAAATGTACTGAATAAAATGAAATTAATAAAATGTAATCAAATAAAAATCCAGTTTTAAAATTATACCACATCCCCCTTGCCAGGTGAAATATGCATTCTCCAAAAGAGCTCCCTGTGATGGTACCATACAGTTTGGCATCTTTACTTGTGTGTGTGTGTGTGTGTGTGTGTGTGTGTGTGTGTGTTTGAGAGAGAGAGAGAGAGAGAGAGAGAGAGAGAGACTGTGACTGAGCAAAGAGAACAAAAAATCTCCATGGACCAAAACAGAGGAGAGATTGATCTGTTCTGAGTGACGGGGCTAGAAAGCGAAACCTCCTCCATGTGAGCGAAGGGAAAAATAGAGCATAAGATTTATGGAGTGAGAGAAAGAGAGAGTGTGTGTGGATCTAGATCTGTGTGTATGTGTGTGTGTCTGTGAAAATGACGACACGGATGCCGGGTTTGATTGGCGTCGCCTTCCTTTCCATCATTTGTGTTTTTTGCCTCCTTTTCTTTTCTTTTCCACCGTTTGTCCTCCAGTCATGTTCTTTTTGTCCTTTTTTTTTTCTTCTTCCCTCTGAAAGTGAGCGGATGACAATAAATGACACACACATTGCACTAGCAGTGCAAAAGAAAGATAAAAGATAAAAGCTGAATCCTGAATGAGACTTCTGTCGTTTTTACGGTTTAAAAATGCTGACAGGTAAAAGTCGAAAGTTTTCCCGTGAAGTCACAGGCGTCTGAGAAACTGTACTAGAACATTTTGACAGTTATTGTTATATGAACAGACGGCATCTGTTTAACAAGGAAAGTGTATGATTCATCTAATAGCATAGCTTTTTATTCAAGAATGAATGTTTTCAGTATCCATTTATAAGTTATTTCTGATGTTGTGTTGTGACATGAGATTAAGTGAGATCGTATTATTTCTTTCCATTTTAATTAAAGAGACCAAAAACACATCTAGTCATGTTACAGATAATCAGAAAAGCATACCCCAGCCCCCCATCCCCCTCCCTAAGTCCAAAAGCTCTCAGACTCCTTGCACAAACTTCTTACGAAAAAATTAACCGTGTCAACGATTGTACTTTTTTCTTAGAATAACGCAGTTACTCAAATCTGTTGATTCTAATACCCCTATCTCACCTATGCGGTTTGACTCGCGGTGAGATGCGGCGTTGGTCACCCTGAGCGGCCGCGTTCGCCCGCCGACGTTTCGCAAAGTTCAAGCTTCCGCGAGGACCGCCAAAAAATGTTTAATTTTTCGCGCGGAAAGATGGAAACGTAATCACAGCACCAAAACGCGCGGTGAATCATGATGAACCGTACTTACGGCCACCGTGCGAAACCGCGTAGATGAGAGAGGGGGTATAAGCCTTAGATCCTGTGATCCACCATGTGAGGCCGTGTGTGTAAATGAGTTGTTACTATAGTAACACATGATGAAATGTGTGTGAAGTGCATCCAGTTGGCGCATCGTCTATCTCGAAGCAGTGAGTACTGCGTTACTGATATTGTAATCATACAATTTTTTCATGGTTTAAGGTTTGACACATACAAGGTGATCTTTACACTCAAAACAACATATACAATAACATACCAGCACCGAAACACAACATATGCTGCTATGCTGGTCTATGCAGTTTTTTTCGGCGGGGCCGCTCATCGTGATCGCACTGTACTAGGGCTCGAGCATGGTCTAGCTTCACTGCTTCAACCATCCACTATCACCCATGGGATTGTGTGTGTGTGTGTGTGTGTGTGTGTGTGTGTGCCATTTTAGAAGTCATGTAAGTCATATTTTTTTTATTTAACAATATAGCCAAATATAAGATTTGAGCCTCATTCGTGTGTGTGTGTGTGTGTGTTTGTGTGTGTGCGTGTGTGTGTGTGTTAAGCTCTTCACACCCAATCAGCCTGTAGAGTACTGTAGAGATCCCCTTCCTGCCACCAAAACCTCTGGGGTCTATAGTCAAGGCGACACCTTGAGCCCTGTGTCATGTCACATCCTCACACCTAATTTCATGTGTAATATGATAATGTGGAAAAAAAAAAAATATATATATATATATTTCCAACCCTGAGTTAAATAGGTCACGTTATCCGAACTCAAACTGAGTGTGCTGACTCGAGCTTACTGTATGATAGGAGTTTTAGGAATGAAACGACTCGGTTGTCCTGCAGGGCATCCCGGGATTGACATGAGCCTTGACAGGATTGATAGGATTGTTATTCGTATAAACAAGCAGCGAGGGATTGTGTGATGGACGGAGAGGAAGACTCCCTGTGACACAACAGAACCGCTTCGCACTCGTTTAAGAGAGAGCTGTCAATCATCTGCTGGATACCCGTACAACCTAGCACGGCTAACTTTGAGCCTAAAGTTAATAAGTGCTGAGTGAGTCGTTTTCCGTTCCTCACTGACATCATGAGCAATTTCAGGTGACACTGTGTATAAGGGGCGTTCGAGTCAGACCGGGACTTTTGATTTTTGTTGACAAACAAAAGTGTTAATAACTCCTTTTATTTCTCTATATAATCCCCCGCTACACTAATGCACTCATCCCAGTGTTTCACTAGTGCTTGGACACCATCAAGGTAGAAAGTTTTCTCAGTACGCCGGAGCCGTGATCAGAGGCAAGCCCAAGATAGGACGGCGCTCATTAAACCCAGTGACCCAACTGATTTGCTGAGAACGGGACAAGACGTCACAGTGATCCAAAAACTGCTCCTATGAAGGAGAAAAAAAAAGAATCACAATGGAAGGATTCAGAGACTTGAAAACCGATCTGCTGAATGAAAGATTAGTGAATTAGTGGAAGATAAGCAAATGTAAGGTTCGATCAAAAGATTTACTGAATCAAGATTCAATCATTTAAGCAATGACTCACTGAATGAGAGAGAGGGGGGGGGGGGTTTCTAGGGATGACCAAAAGTTTCACTGATTCAAACACTGACTCTTTTAATAAAAGAGAAATGAGTTATAGCATGACCAAAAGATATACAGTACCCTACATATGAACATTCGAGTTACGAACATGTGTTCAATTGCGGAAGTTAGATCACATGTCCGGTGCACTTTGTCCCAGGATGTCCTGAAGCCAGAGTAAAAGCAGCGGCGATGAAGAAATGATGGAGACAAAAGTGAAAATGATTGAGAGAATGGAGCGAGGTGAAAAGACGGCAGGCATCGCTCGTTCTTAACATGAATCGTTCAACCATCGGCACGAATCTGAAGAACAAGGACAAGATCATGGAACATTAGTTTTATACTGTGTAAAGCCGATTGTGTTAGTATCCTAGTAACTAGACATTGTTTCTTGGACTCACAAACGAGCTCTCAGAATGAAACTCTGTTACTGGACTGATTTAATATGTACTGATTCACACACTGACTCTCTGAATTAAAGAAAAGTGATTCTAAAGAGGATCAAAAGATTCACTGATTCAAGCTCTGAATTCTGAAGTGATTGTTAGGATCACTAATCAATACTCTGCACTAATTAAAACTCTCACTCTTTGAAGAATAGAGGACTGAATCTTGGTGTGATCAAAAGATAATATGATGCAGACACTGACTTTCTGAATTAGAGAAGAGGGAACATTGGGGTTGACAAAAAGATTCACTTTGAAAGAAGTGATTTACATTTAGGCAGACGCGCTTATCCACAGCAACTTACATTTCTATCTCATTACACATCCGAGCAGTTGAAGGTTCGGGGCACAGTGATGATGGTGGGGTTTGAGAACGTGGGACCTCCCAAACCTGAGACCGATGCCTTAAGCACTGAGCTGCTCCTGACTCTTGGGACGACATATAAATACACTGTTTGAAACATTGACTCGGTGAATCTTGGGATGCCAAAAAAATGTAAACGATCACAACATTGACTTTCTTAATGAGAGAGAAGTGATTTTTTTTTTCGAAGACCAAATTGTTTAATATTTCAAAATTTCCTGATTTAAATAAGATCTCTCTGAGTGACTCCTGGGAGACCAAAAGATTTACTGAGTCAAACACGGTTCCAGTTAATGAGACAGGAGTGAATCGTGGTCTCGAGTAAAATGTTCATCGACTGATTGGATGAGACTGGCGCAGAGCAGTTTTTCAGTTCATGACCGAAAGACTCAATGATTCATTAGGGATCAGTTCACAGATGTTTAAAAAACAAACATGAAGATAAGCCTACGTATATGTGCCTGGTCTTGATTCATTCACTTCAGTGACTGGAGGAAAAAATCAGAATCATTCAAGAAAAAAGAAAAAAAAAAAATCGATGTATTGGGAATCATCCATGAATCCTTGGGGAGTGTGTGAGGCTGAGTGTTTATCAGATACGCTGAAGTAAATGCGATGTTTTGGCAGATTAGGATCATTATGTCTATTATTACAGGAGGTGCAATTTGTTATAAAAAAATTAATTGGTTGGTTGAGGTCTATAATTAGACGATAAATGATGAATAGGAAAAAAGCAGCGAGAGTGTGAGCTACTGTAACTTGTGTAGCGTCAGCCACATGCACATAGACACACGCAAACACACACACTACAGAGTGTTAACAACGTGAAATCGACAGCGCTGCATTGTGTAGCTGCTAATTGTGGATTGTGTGTTTAGTACCGTGAGATACAGTAACTCTTTCTCTTTTCCATACTCACTCTTCATTGCAGTCTCTTTCATTTAAGCTGGTAATTTAAGTTAATGAAGTATAAAAAAAAGTACTAAGGAGTTAAAAGTGAAGGTCGTGACCCTTCGTACCTGCAGTCTACTGATAAGCGATGTGAATTCCGCACATCTTTTTCTGTCCATTTTATTTGCAGCACTTTAGATCATTATATAAAGAAGCTAACTCAAAGTGAAGATTCAAAAAAAATTCTTTTCTTTGCTACACTGATAGGACTTTATAAATTTATCAAATCTGATGAATAAAATCTGACAAGCAGAGATTGAACCTGCCGTCCTTGATAAAGACACACATGCTTGCGCATCACAATATTTAAATATTACCTATTAATGCGGCAGCTTTAAAACAAACAAAATAAAACTATTTAACAACTGTTCTAGCTACAGATTAGCCCAATCACTGTCCATTGTGTTGCTTAGCAACAAAGCTTACTTGTTAAAAGTGTATCCTTCAAATATTATTAATAGTAGAGACACCACTTTTTTCCCCTGATTTTCTCCCTAATTTAGTCGTGTCCAATTCCTCCCCATCACTAGGGGGCTCCCCATTAAGGCTACTACTACTACCACTCAGTCGGGAGGGCCGAAGATTATCACCTGTTTTCTTGAGTTTTCATTATTTCTTATGGAAAAATTCGATTTGATTTACGAGTGTTTTGGAACACGAGCCCGCTCCCGGAATGAATTCTGCTCGCAATCCAAGGTTCCACTATACTGGATTTCTATCAGGTTGCTTTTGTTGGCATAAGTAATGGGTTTCACTACGTTATGAACTTGTTTGACAAATTTTTTAAAAACCGAGAAACTGACTAACTCAAGAGTCAATGATTCAGAGAGTCTTTGAACGAGAGAGGAGTGATTCTTGGGCTGAGCAAAAGATTCTCTAATCCATGATTCAGTCATTCAAACTCTAACTTTCTGAATGATTGGAGTGATTCTTTGGCTGGCCAAGAGGTTTTTACTGAATCAAACACAAAATATATTTATTAATTCACTTCAGATTTAATCAGATTCACTGATTAAAACAATGACTGCCTGAATGTAAGACGAACAGATCTTGAGATGATCAAATGATTCACCAGTTCAAGATTAAAACACTGACTCTTTGAATAAGAGAGAGAAGCAAAAATTATGAAGCCCAAAAGATTCACTGATTTAACAATTCACTGATTCAAACACTGACTCTTTTAATCCTTTAAGATTACCGGCGGGATCGCAGGCAATCTCCATTTAATTACCAGGAGAATCGTAAGAAAAAACATTCATTTTGAATGCAACAAAAAATTGGTATCCAGTTTTGTATTTTGTGCTTCTTTGTTTGCTGTTTTATTCATTTTCTCTCTGTTTAAACCCACTGTTTATAGAAATATCTTTCAAACTAATTGATGTACTGTAGATGGTCCAAATAAATCTTGTGTTGTTTTAAAGTATTTTCTGCACCTTTCTTAGCTGGAGAATTAAAGCGCGTGTGAGGGCAGTGAGTTTAATTGAGTTTTGTAATCATAAGAACACTCGAAGGATAACAAACATGATTAAGAGGAAATAATGCTCACATGTTCAAGAGAGAAACAGACAGAGATTCCCAATCATACAATACAATACGTGCAGCTTTATTTTTGATATCTTTCCTTTTCTTCTCCCCTTATTTTGAATCAACAATGATTCTTCTTTAACTATAACTTCTATCTTCATTATTATTATTATTATTATTATTATTATTATTATAAACCCTTGCTTTCGTTTGTTTTCAGTAGTTTTGATCACTAGTGTCACTTTAATGCAGAGTTTAATGCATTATTTCAGATACAGGATGTTGTGACTTGATTCTATGCTTTTTGATACAGATGTCCATATTTGTCATGCCAGTAAAACATCCTTTGAATCTTTGATTCTTTCTCTCTCTCTCCTTTCTCTCATGCATGCACGATCCATTGAGAATTCCCCATTAAGACCAGTGGCTGATCCACTTGTGTTGACTTTTCTATCCTACAGTTTATTATATCTTGATTTTCCTCTTTTTAATCTGTTTTCCTAACGAGTAATCTAACACGTTAAGTTCGCCATTCAAGTACTCAGTTACTTAGTTACTTTTTCAAAAATGTAATCCGTTATTCAGACAATTTATGTAATCCGTGAGCCAGACAGCAGTCATTCTCAAGCCCCGCCCCCGATAACCCGCCCCCTCTCTTATTCCTGCTGTTATACCCCTATCTCACCTGTGTGATTTGACTATGTGAGGACAGACGTGCAAGATGGAAACCTAATCACAGCGCCGAAACTCGTGGTGAATCATGATGAACCGTACTTAAGGTCACCGCGCGAAACCGCGTAGGTGAGATAGGGGTATTAGTAGTTAACAGATTATGGGCCAAACTTCACTGAGTGATGACGGTAGAATAATTATAAAGGTCTCGACTAAAACAACATGCATGAGGAAGCACAAAGGAGTTTTCATTTTCTGCAATGGAAAAGTTACTCGAACTAGTTACATTTATCCAGTGGCGGATGGTCAATAGGGGCCGCAGGGGCGCCCCCCCCCCCACTTAAAGTTAGGCAGAGAATGCTACTTTAACATGTAATTATTTAACATAAAAATTATTTATTTTAATAATAAAATAAAATAATTTAGTCACAATATTCCGCTGTATTACTTAATATAATTTATTTGCAACTTAAAAAAATCTAAACTGTATTACGTGCATTTGTGTTTGTGTACGCGGGGCAACGGGGCGTCGCGTGCAGGTACTGTATGCGCAGAGCCAATGCCGGTGTGTTCAGAAGCTCACTCCAGGCTTTTCTGAAAAGTTTGCAGCTCTGCATATAGACTAAACTAAATATAATATTGTTAATTCCATTCCCGTCATTTTGCTGATTTTAAGTTATTGTTATTGTCAGATAATTGTGCAAATTTTTGTGTATCATTAATAAATGCTATTACTTTATATTGTGGCTACTAATTCAAGACCTGAAATGAATAAATGAGGAGAAAAAAAGAAAGAGAGCAGGAAGGAGAGGGAAAAAAAAAACTTTAGATGCAGCTATGTCCTATTTCTGAAAGCGTTCACGCTCTGCGCACTTTTCAATCTGTCTGTTCATGAGTGTGTCACTGTTTATGTGTGTATGCGGATGTGTGAGTGTGTACGCTAACTCTAAAGTGTGCAATATCGATTACACGCAGCGAGAGCCTTTTCAATTAGACACTAGAAAGAGAGGCTAATCAAGTCGAGCCACGCGCTAATTACGCGCATTAGCGCCAAAATGAATAGCAGCGCTTAGCCACTGTCCCTTTCTTCCTTCCTTTCTTTCTCTTTTGATCTTCTCCGTCCGTCCTTCGTCTCAGTTTAATGAGGCTGATAGAGAAAGGGCTGTAGCATAAATGTCCTATGGAGACGTAATTAAAATGAGACGAACGTAAAAGCTCAAGGGACCCAACGGGTTTCTGTAAGGAAGAAGAAGAACAAGACGATGTTCCTGCTCATTCATTTACTCAGTTAGTGCTTCATCCAGGTCAGGATCGGAGCGGAGCGGAAGCAGAGAACGCTATCCTGGGAATTCTGTAGCAGTTCTTACCATAAAACATTTGCCTAAGTACAGTATCTAACTAACCTGACAAAAAAAAGATTTCTCTTCGTTTTTTTTTCGCTAGCAACCACAATTGTATTGTAATTGTATTATATGCATTTGTATTTGCCTCATTCATTCAGATCAGAGCTTTTTCTTATAAAATTCAAAAGACTTCCAATGAATGTTCGTTTCATTGGTCAGTGTTTAAGTCTAGGCTAAAAACCTATTTATTTAGCCAAGCRTATTTGTAAATAGATTAACCTTAGGTAAAGGAGCAGATCTGCGGGACTCATGGACGTAGAGTATTCTGGTGAACTGGTWTGTTTAGATGCTGTCCTCCCCACTCTCATTGACCACTCAGGTTTGTTGACGGTGAGGTGATTGGTCTCTTTACATCCCAGTTCTCCCTCATATCTGTGTTATGTCTGGCTCTGTCTTTTAGTTATCTACATCTACATTTAGGCATTTGGCAGACGCCCTTATCCAGAGCGACTTACATTTTTATCTCATTATATACATCTGAGCAGTTGGGGTTAAGGGCCTTGCTCAAGGGCCCAACAAGGACAACTTTGTGGTAGTGGGACTTGAACCTGGGACCTTCCGAACCGTAGTCCAATGCCTTAACCACTGAGCTACCCCTGACCCCTGACAGTTATGATGTCATAGTTAGTCCTGCCGTAGTCCCGAGATAGCCATACCTACCTGTTACCTCTCCTTCTCTCTTCTCTCGTTCCCTCTCCCAGTTCTCTCTCTGTTGAGCTACACATGTTGCTCCTGAGCTGCCGGTGATCCAGACCCCCTCTGCCCTCTGGACCAGACTGACACGTCATGGTGCTCCATTCTGGAGATCTCGTTGCATGGAGCCCCGTGTGGTCTGTCTGTGACGCGTGTGGTGCCTGGGGACGGTACCACCTCACCATGAACACGGTCCTGTCCTCGGCTGCTGCAGACAGCTGTCCTCTGAGGACTCGTGACTGCAGTCGCTCGATAGTTCAGGACTGGAGTTTCCTACAGACTTCCTGAGCCTCCAATAACGAACTGGGATCTATATAATCTTAAACACGTCTCATGTTATACTGAACTTCCAGCCTCCTAACACACAGTATGATGCAGATAAATCCCTGCTCTCCGTTATCACCCAGATGAGGATGTGTTCCCCCGTTTGAGTCCGGTTCCTCTCATGGTTTCTTCCTGTTGCCATCTTTTTGTTCTTCCTTGCCATGGATCAGGGAGAAACTGATCATTTTGATTCATATATATTTTAACACACATTTCGTTCTCATTTACATAATTTTAGTTTGATTGTGCACAGCTGCGTTATGACAATGACCGTTATACAAATAACATTGAATTGAATTGAATCTTCTTCTACTTAATTGTTTTAAAGTTTGTATAAAAAAGCAGTATCTGTGTCTCGGGGTTGTATATTTGATGGGTCCGATACACAGTGATACCTCAAAATAAAAATGCAAAGTAAGTTTGACTTTTATTGCGTTTGTAAGATTTAGTGAAGACATAGCACCATGCATCCCAAGAATGTTAGCAAGAAGAAAACAGAGCTGCTTTCAGGGGTTTTTTAAAGCACCCGGAGCCAAAGAGGAATCATAAATTAAGGTTAGATGAGCTTTAGTGTCTATTAATTTCATATTATACTTCATTTACATTTTTCTAAATGTTTAGATTATTTTAAAAGGAAAAAAAATAATTATCCTGTTGGGAATTGTTGTATTTAAATATTGATACTACTTTTGGTTCGCAGGAACAAATTATCTGCATTTACATTATTTCCTATGGGAAAATGCGTTTTGCTATATGAAATTTCACCTTAAGAAATCGTTTCCGGAATGGATCAAATTTGGATGCCGAGGTACAGTAAGGTTATATTATCTTTTCCGTACTCTAGAGTATTTTCAAGGCTCAATGTTTTTTCCCCCCAAAGGTGACTATGTTCAGTTCAGTTTAGTGTCACATTGCATATCATTAAAATGTCACCTACAGTATAAGCACATCCGATCAAATTTGCTCAGCCGCCACCTTTCACCTCCGCACTATCAGAGGGCACCCCCTTCTTAAATTCTGATCTTCATGCTCATGTACCACTGCCATAATATATAAAGCACATTCCTGTTCTTGTAGCATGCCGTATAAAGCACTCATATGCTGTGTAAAGTTTTGCCGATTGTTACTATTGATGGCAGTACTGAGTCATCGCCCCCAGAGCCACTGTACGACCCTGGGATCGCGCCGGTGTTTTGGCTACCCTCTGGATTTATTGTGTATCGATCTCTTCCTTGGTCCTCAGGCTGGTCTTTCTTATTTTCTTATTTTGTTCTCCTTATTGATCTCTGTCCTGTTTATTATTCCCAAGGTTTAGGTTGTGGACCTTTTTTTTAATTAACCTCAAGAACATGGATCCTAACAACTTGTCTGAGTCCTGTTCATCCACCCTTCCCTCCATTTTTCATACTGTTTATCCTGTCTAGGGTTGTGGAGGGCCTGGAGCCTATCTTGGGGAACTCATGTGGAAGGGGACACCTTGGATGAACCCATTGCAGGACGCACACCCTGGAGGGGTGCTAACACCAAGTTCGGCTCATAACTCGATCTTTACCAAGTGTGTAGGAATAACAACAATCACAGAGAAAACAGATGTAACATTCAAATAATGATTAAAATCACTGTTTTTTTTTTTCTCTTTTCATTATTTTACAAATTCACATTTGATTCGCTTCTTGCATGTGAGTGGATTCAGAGTCGAATTGTTTTCATGGATCTTTATAATGGATCATATTGCATATGGGATGAAATTAAACCAATCAGACTGTTGCTGTGGTCCATACTGTACATCTGATTGAACCGAAGAACCCACCAAGGTGGAGACCCCATCATCACACTGACCAATGGTCATGAGTGTGTCAAAGGTATATTGTGTTATGTTCCAGGGACCTCAATTAAAATTCACTATCAGATGTTTACAAGGAAACACACTTAATACTTGGTTCATATGGCGCCACGGTGGCGTAGTGATTAGCATGTCGCCTGGAACCTCCAGATACCGCGTTCGATTCCCGCCTTGGGTCTGTGTGCATGGAGTTTGCATGTTCTGCCCGTGCTTGGTGGGTTTCCTCCAGGTACTCCGGTTTCCTCCTACAGTCCAAAGACATGCAGATTAGTCTAATCGGTGTTCCCAAATTGCCCGTAGTGTGTGAATAAGTGTGTGTGGCCACTGGACTCCCGTCTGAGGCCCAAAGGAGAGCTGGGATGGGGGGGCCAGTCCGGCCATCCCACATGAGGAGAGCCGTCACGAGTGAACCGCGCAGGAGCTGCTGCCCACGCCGCCACTGTGCCCGCCTTTACCGCTCACCAGCCTGTGCCACCATGCCAGCGCATGCACACCTTCCCTCCCTCCTTTAAACCCTTTCCTTCATTTCCTTCATTTCCTTTATTCAAAATAATTTTTTGTGTCTATGTGTCCCATTACAATTTACACACACACACACACACACACACACTACACACATCCTCCACACTGTTTCAAGTGTTTTGGATGAATTGTGTGATCAAACCTAATTTTTCATCGTGGTCAGGAACACACACACACTCACACACACATGCATCTACGGGCCTGAACAGACAAGTTCTCTTATGAACAGCTGGAGAAAATGCGCACACGTGCATTCAAGCTTGACTTAGACCAGAACACACACACACACACACACACACACACACACACACACACATATACAAAGATAAGAGCGAGATTAATGTCTTTTCCTGTGTTAAAGGGCCATTGAATGATCTCTACATGCTCATACCACTTATTTATTCATTCCTCCCATTCCCTTTCCATCTCTCTATCGCTCTCTCTCTCTCTCTCTATTTCCTTTTAACACTCAGAGCACACACGCCGAGGCAGAGCGGTAGAAACGAGAACAGATTTACAACCCAGCACTGAATCTGCTATTAGAGAGAAAAGGAAAGAGAGGAAACGGGTCAGAGATGGACAGACCCATAAAATGAAAAGTAGACTGAAAAAGGCAGAGGACAGATAATAGGGTGGAGGAGAGGAATGCAGAATTAATGGGATTAATGAAGGATGTGAAGATCTCATGCTCGTACTCCTTTTCTACACCTCCTCCTCTTTCATTCTTCTCTTTCCCTCCTTGACTCTCTTTTTCTTTTTCTCTCTCAATCTGCTGCTTCTTGCTTTCCACCTCCTTTATCACTTTTCAATCTGTTTCTGTCTACAGATAGTGGTGGTGAAATCGCTTTGAATAAACTGCATTAATCATTCAGAGTGTGTTTACAAAGCTTCGCACGCCAAACTAATCATTAAACAATGACATCATACTTTTTTATACATTTGCATTATTGTTTAATGTTGCAAAATGTTAAAACAAGAAATGCGGTCTCGCTTAAATTATAGCAACTATATACTGTAAGTATTTCACTTTGGAATGTAATAATGTGTTGACAAGTGATTTGTTATTATTGGCTGACCAATCAGGATTCAGTGTGAATCGTAGCATTGATTGAGGGGTTTTTTTTCTGAATTTGTTCCCAAGTCCGATGATCAAAACCGTGGGAGATTAGAATCCAAAAATGAAAAAAAAAAAAAAAAAAAAAGAGCAGAATTTTTAAATTTTATCTCAGACTTTAAAAAAATGCATCGTAGCAACGCGTAAGTTATGTTTCGGTAGATTGTTATTTAGGACTTAGTAAGTGTTGTTATGGATCGAGTCCAAAAATATTCCAATTTTCTACGATTTGCTTCTTAAACTGTCACGGTTTCAACTCACGATTGATCGAAAATTGCCAAGTTTCTGCTTTATACTACTACTATTACGACCTGTCCTTGAGTAAAAGTAGAGATTCAATAGGTATTCAAAAAGTATTGAAGTAGAAGTAGAAGTTCTCCATTAGCATGTGTACCTGAGTAAAAGTACTGAAGTACTCACTGTCAAGTATCAACAGTACAGGGTTTATATCACCTCACAGTAGTGTGCTCTCTCTCTGTCTCTCGTTATCATCCCGTTATTAGGCGAGTCAGAGGTAGCTCAGTGGTTAAGGAATTAGACTTTGGTTCAGAAGGTCCTGGGTTCAAATCCCACTAACACCAAGTTGCCACTGTTGGGCCCTTGAGCAAGGCCCTTAACCTTCAAATGCTCAGATGTGTAATGAGATCAAAATGTACGTCGCTCTGGATAAGGGTGCCTGCTAAATGTGTCTCAAAGGAAAGGCTAGTCATGCTATTACGCATCACAGTCAGCAGGTGGCGATTTAAAAATTACACATCAATTTGGTTATGCAATGACATGAAGAAAAGTAGCAGTACAGATATGTAGTTGTAGTTTCTCAACTAAAGCACAGGCACACGAAATACAGTATGTACTGAATTATATTAACAAAGAACATGTGTTCATTTACCTCTGGTGACAACACTGCCATACTAGATGATAGAGCGATTCGCGAGCAACGCTAGCGACTCTGGTTGGCTGCATTTGGAATCGGAAATCGGAATTTCCACCAACAATAAATATTCAGGATAAAGCGATTTGAAATTCAACCCTAGACTGTTTGCAACGTGCTTATTTTTTGCTACCCATGCGGAGATATTTAATAACCGTCATTTCCATCAAGAACTTAAATTCGGCAAGAATGTACAGTAGAGTAATTTTACACTTTTTTCCCCCGATATTAACATTAGAGAATCAAACGCTACAACATTGTGGAACAGAAAACATTTTAAACTTTCATAGTTAATGATGCTCGGTTGATGTGCTTCTACAGTGGATATAAAAAGGCTTCACCCTCCCTGTTAAAATCTCAGGTTTTTACAAACGCATTTCCTGTGCACAGCCCTTTTTTCATGGCGTGATCCCGGAGGTTTTTTAACAGGATTTAGACCTGCACTCTTTGCTTCTTCTTCTGAAGCTGTTCCTTAGGCGACTTGGATTTCTGCTTTTTTTCCCCCTTGCCTGTATTGATTTCTTCTATCTTGGCTTGGCATGATGCCGCCACTGTGCTTCACCATGTGGATGTCCTCTTCTTGAGGTGATTAAAGTTTCATTTTGTTTCATGCTGAAACACTAAAAGTGTGAAGTCATTTTCTTTTACATCACAAACGTCTGCAATTATAGTCTGTAGGCTTTTTCTATCACTCTGTATATGTGTGTATATGAGTTGGTCTATACGGACGTCCCGGTGGCCGAAAACGTTTAAAAATGAAAATCTTCACCTATTTTTGGTGGTTTTTGTGCCTAAAGCCGTCTCCACTATAAATATACTATTGTGCACCTACGGTACACTTGCGTACCCAAAAGTTTCACATTCAGCCTTTTCACACCAATTCGCCACTGGGAACATTATTCCCAGTATTGTGGAGGTTCCTGAAACCCCCACGTGCGGTGGATTGTGGTGCTTCCGATGAATTGACTTTCAGTGATTTGTGCTGCGTTGACTTTCCAGTCAGATCAGACCAGATGGTCAGGGATCGTGTATCCAGTTTACTGGTGTACAATTGATAATGAATGTTAAGATTAAAGTTATGACTGATTGTTGTGTTGAATGTCCGTCAGTCAAAATGATTTTTAAACCATACGTTTTTTTTTAACAAAATGCTACAGAAAAAACATTTGTACAACAAAGAAAATAAGTATAAGTATTACAAATTAGACCAATTTTCAGATTTAAAAAAGAGGGGAAAAATGGCTGCAAGGTTATTAAACTGGAGAAATTTACTTTTTAAAATTTTTTTTTTATTAACTACTGAGGCCTTGATAATGATGTGTGCTATCAAGAGGAAATAACGGCATTGTTCAGTATTGCTCTGTTCACTGTTCATTTCCTCATTTTTTCATGGGAACCCATTATACAAAATTTACTTTGTGTGCAGACATGCATGTGGGTCTCCCGTGTGCCTGGAGAAACAAAAATATCAATCTAAGAAAACTCTGCTTTTTCTTTTCTTTTTTCTTTTTTTCCCCGGATTTTAACAAGCCAATTAAATCTCCCTCCTAATATGACCTCATATAAGAAGACGGAGCTTTCTTTCTCAGCTTTGCGGTTCTCTTTGTTGGGGCGTGGCTCAGCAGTGCCTCAGTGTACAGTACAGTACATAGTGACTAAAATGTTGGTGAAATAAAGGGACTTGTTAAAAATATAGGAAAATATGGGACCTTTAAAGGTGTATTCGTTTCGTTACCCATTCCGATCATACTGTATGTATATGTTTCATGAACAATTTAAGCTTAAAATGTTTCAAGCTCAGCTCAGCCTGCAATAATGATGTTCTGTGAACCAGTTTGACAAACATGGCGGGTAAAGAGGTAGCGAGCGAGTAAGTGAGAGATCAACACTTCGCTCATTTCTGATGAGTAAGTGAGTGATGTTCAGTATAGCCAGGCGAAATGTCCTGAAAAAGTTCCCCATGAAAACTTACAATTCCGAGTGAGATGTTTATTTGAAAAACTGATGCAACGACTGTGGAAAAATGTCCGGGACAAAACTCGGTGGTTTCAGGCATCAGTGTGGGTTTAGACGTCCTGAGCTGGCCAGCTGTAATGACATGCTGTTGGCCACATGTCTATGTTTCAAAACAGTTTCATCATTTGTTTGAGGTTCACAGACACACCCTCTCACACACACACACACACACACACACACACACACACACACACACACACTCTCCTATTGTTAGTCTTAGTGAGGACCTTCTATTGACATTATTACTGTAGTTAATTAATGCTGTGGCTACACCTTAATACAACCTCAACCTTAATGATCTTGCATTTCTCTCTCTCTCTCTCTCTCTCTCTCTCTCACACACACACACACACACACACACACACTCTCTCCTATTGTTAGTCTTTGTGAGGACCTTCTATTGACATTATTACTGTAGTTAATTAATGCTGTGGGTAAACCTTAGCATAGTCTCAACCTCAGTGGTGTGTTTTCTCTCTCTCTCTCTCTCACACACACACACACACACACATACACACACACACACACAGTCTTTGTGGGGACCTTTCATTGACATAATTATTTTATTTAATCAATACTTTGTCTACTACACCCCTCTCTGTCTCTCTTTCTGTCGCTAGTGTGTGAAATACTGGAACATTGTTCAATCCTTTGCGGTGAGTCCCCATTTCTCACACACACACATATACACACACACACACACAGACACACACACACACACACACACACACACACACACACAGACACACACACACACACACAGACACACACACACACACACACACACACACACATATACACACAAGTGTACCCACTTACGTGCAGAACCAAAGAATGGACAGAGTGTATGTGCAGTCAGATTCATAGATTGTGTGTGTGTGTGTGTGTGTGTGTGTGTGCGCGTGTGTGTGCGTGTGAAACCGCAAAGGATTAAACAATGTTCCAGTATTTCACACACAGGTTGTTTAATGTATATTAGACTAACATAGTAATGGAAAAGAACTTGTGTTTACATTCTACATAATATAGTGTGTGTGTGTGTGTGTGTGTGTGTGTGTGTGAGAGAGAGAGAGAGAGAGAGAGAGAGAGAAAAAGCAAAAGAGAAGATGGCCATATTTGGGAATAATGGAAGAATAGTAATCATTATTACTGTCACTCTCTCTCTGTCAGTCAGACTCTCTCTCTCTCTCTCTCTCACACACACACACACACACACACGCACAC
>QMIH01000151.1:0-10901 GCA_003987875.1 Clarias batrachus | reverse complement strand
GTGTGTGTGTGTGTGTGTGTGTGTGTGTGTGTGTGTGTGTGTGTGTGTGTGTGGTTTTAAACCCTACAGTAGCTGCCAAGACCCAAACGCCTGTGTTTCGTTATTACTTGCTTTCTGATCAGTATTCTGCTCAGACATCGATAGGTTTTCTCATCAAGCTCAGCACATGGTGGGATCTACACACATGAACATGCACACTCACACATACACACATCCTAATCTTGATGTGGATCATGTAGTGATAATCAGTCATTTTTAATCACTTACCCAGATGGCAAAATACAAGAGCTGAGCAGCAATGCAGACATCCCCTCCCCCTTTCTCCCTCTCTCTCCCTACACCTCTCTCTACTATATTCTCACACAGTTGATCCTGTGCAGTAAATTATCACTGAGCTATACCAAATCGTCTACTATACATTAGCACTGAGCCATCGTATAACAGATTGCAAGTGTCCAATCGCATGCTATAGACTGTGATTGATAATGTTTTGACTGCTAACTGCTAGCTCTCAGAGGTGCATTTGTACTTAGTGAAATGCTCTGATTCTAATGTGAACAATTGGCACCAGGATTACCTATAATATACTCTACATCAAAGCTACTGAATACTGCAACTTAAACCACACCCCTGCTGAATTCTCGGTACTGATTGATCAGAAAGGATTGATACTGTTGATACAGCTTGCTCAACATACAATCTGACAAAAAAAGAGAAGCTGGTGAGGAAACTCCTGTTTATACCGCAACTCCTATAGTGTACATGAGAACCAGGATTAACTGGAACTTGTTTATCAGTTGGTCCTCACTTTTAAGTGTAACTGTATACACGGAGAATAATTTAATCCTTGACAAATTACTGTGGTACAAATATGTACTGTTATTGGAGAAGACTCATATGGTATTAGCTCAAATGTCTATATATTTTAAAATCAAAGGGCAATCAAGGAGTTTGAAACGAAGCGCAGGAATCTAGTCAGCCCCTCTGTCGCCATGAGTAAGTGCATTACACGATAATTGTGAATTATAAGATTGTTCCTATGGTTACAATTTCCAGATTATAATTTCACTCTTTTCTTTGTCACCCCTAATGATATATTTTCTGCGCACAATAGCATACAAATTAGAACCATGCCCAATTGCTTATTGTTGTTTTTTAAATATATTGTTGATATATTTCATTTTGTAATTATTGTCATAGTTTAATTTTAACATTGATGTATCGTAATTTCTTACATATACAGTATATTAGGCTTAATGGTTAAGCTATGATTAATATTCCAGTCCATTCCTGCCAGCCAGTCAGATACGTAGGAGGGGCCAGGATATAAATTATTATAAATGCATAATAATAAAAATGACTGCTATTACACATTTTCAGTGTCAATAACCAGAAGATGACAAAATTCTTTTCTCTCTCTCTCTCTCTCTCTCTCTCTCTCTCACACACACACACACACACACGCACACACACACACACACACACAAACTCTTCCAACTTATCAGGCTGTTGCCTGTCTTCCATTTGTTCCTGTTTTGTATTCTCTCACGCTGTCTGCTTCTGAAACCTTTCATTTTCCCTCTCTTGCTCTCTCTCTCTCTCTCTCTCTCTCTCTCTTTCTCTCTCTTCCTCGCTTTGTCACTCTGAAAGTCACTGTGACTTTGACGGGCCTTAGGGATTCCACTAATTTCATTTTATGCAATTTTATTACTCTAATAAGCTTGGCCAAGCACTGAACTCTTAGCTGAGTGTGTGTATTTTCAGATTCTTGGTGCTTTGTGGGGACCAAAGGTCCCCAAAAAACAGTTTGCGAGACATGACGTGAAGGTGTGATGGTTTTGGGGGGATTACTGTGCTTGAAAAAATATAGGATATAGATAATTAGCTTTGTGTGGAACAAGTGGAAAAGGAATACACAACATATACTGTAGACCGATCAGCCATAACATTATAATCATCTGCCTATTATTGAGTAGGTCCCCTTTTTGCCATCAAAGGAATGATGCACTTTGTATTCTGCCACCTTTCTACAGGAACCAGCATTAACCTTTCAGCAATTTGATCTATAGTAGTTCATTTATTGAATCAGACTACCATGTGCATCTATTAGCCTTGGCCGCCCATGACTCTGTCACCGGTTAACTGGTTTCCTTCCAGTCCAGGAACATCCCACAATAACTATAGTTTTGGAGTTGGTCTGACCCACTCATCTAGCCATCATAATTTGATCTAGTACAATATCTTATTACGATGGCAGCAGGCAGCAAGCGAACATTTTGTCAAGTTGATATGTTGGAAGCGTAAGGACTTTAGTGATTTTGACAAGGGCCAAATTGTGATGGCTAGCCGACTATATCAGAGCAACTCCAAAACTGCAGCCCTTGTGGAATGTTTCTGGTATGCAGTGGTCAGGACCAACCAAAAGTGGTCAGGACCAACCAAAAGTGGTCAGCTGGTCATAATGTTAATCAGTGTACTGTATGTTCATCGTTATGGAGACATTTGTATTATTGCCAATAATTAAAAAACATTACATAATTCAATAAAGTAATACACAAAATTTTATTAATGTAATACGTCCCAAACACCTTACTGGCACCAGTCCATCGTTGGCATGTGCCACACCTCATATCTTGTTCACTACATAGTCAGTCTGTCAGTCCACTGTGAATGTGTTCCAAACCACACACCCTATTCACTACACAGAGCACAATTATCAGTCCATTAATCATCTGTGTTAACATGACATGAAGTAAATTAAATGAATATTACTGTTAAAATAAATTATTTTTTACACACACACACACACACACCACACACACACACACACACACACACAATTCTTCTCATATGTCAAAGAAGAAAAAAAAACAGGAGGGTCCTCTTTCATTCCAGTAACAAGAACTCCATTTCCTCAGTGGCTGTAAAATCACAGTGTATTAAATATTAATCTGCACACACACACACACACACACACACACACACACACACACACACACACACACACACACATACACAGTCATTCAGAGAAACAGAGACAGAGGGAGACAGACAGAAATTATTGACTAACTCCAGGCGTCAAATAATGCACACACACACACACACACACATCTACTACTACTCATTTTGCCTCTTTTATAGGAAATGAGGAGACACACGAATATATACACAGAGTCATAGAGCAGAGTCAAAGAGCAGGACACTCAGACATATAGACACACATACTCAACTTTATAGCTGTCTGGCGCTCAAGGTTACCGTGTTCTGACTAAAATTTCTAGTAACATGAAACTTTCTGAATACACACGCACACAAACATACACACACACAAACACACACACACACACACCAGATCTCTTTTTCAGACACTATTACTATGTTGTCTCAGTGGACCTTCTGTGAATCTCATTAGCAAGTCTTCACCATATGTGTGAGATGTGAAAACACACCAGTGTGAACAGTACAGTGATGACATCACAGCAGTTAGAGTTAAACTGTGAGACGAAGGGCCCCCACCACACCAAACTGGTATCGCACAATGTGCCTAGACCAAGTCTGATAATTAGGTTTTGCTTCCTGTTCAGTAAAAATGCACTCAAACACACCCTAAAAGTGATAGTTGGCAGTTGAGATGCAAATAGCTTCTGCTTCTACATGAAAGGAAATTATTCTGTATTTGTTACAGTCTGTAATCATGATCAAAATGCTGGATTATTTTATGACAGAAAGAAAATCTCCCAAAACAATTTCTTTCTAAACTTGATCACGAAAATCATTACCTTTCCTGCAGCTCACTTTAATGTGTTATCTGTGATATTAAACTTTACCTCACTAAGCTTAACCTTAACCGCATCAATGCTAGACTTTACCTCAACAATGCAACCTTTAATCTCAGCGATGTTAAATTTTGCTTTAGCATCTGTAAACTTTGCACAGCAGAAAGACACGTCCAGCTGTGCCGATGCCTTAAACTTGTGCCACATTCAAAGACATCAGTGTCCGGGTCTTTTTAGAGGTCTTACAGAGTGCTCAAAAGGCACACAGGGTGGCGATGTGCTTGGGCCCATTCATCATTGCTTGCAACAATATTTTAACTTGCTTTAGTACTACTAACTTGTACCACAATAACTTTATACTTTACAATAATTAATCATTTTTTCTTACCTTTATAATTTATTTTGAACGAGTACAGTTTACATTAGAACTGGGTGATTTACTCTATTGTACAATTTAATCCATCTTTTGTTGACCAATTCAACTAATTGATTTGATGCGTCAGCTATTGATTTACAAATGGATCACACTTTTCGATGTATTTAGGTAAAATTTCAAACATTACATAATCTAAGAGTAACAAATTATTAACCACGGTCATCACAGAAAATGCGAGATTATCCCTTCTTCTACATGTGAGTTTATGAGAGGTCGGTGCATTATCACACTGTGGTGTGGCGCAGAAGATTTGCAGGAAAATGTTTGTATGAGACGTGTCAGTTTAAAAAAAAAAATCAACAACACAAGTTGCATTTTTTCAAAATTCAAGTTTAATTTTTTATAAACTGTAAGAAATATAGCTTGAGACAAACCTGACAATAAGCATTCATCCTATTGGGTGAATTTAATCAAATCAAAGGTCTACCTATGAGTCACAGCTCTAGTTTTCATGTTGTGTTCCTCAAACAAATGCTGATGTGAAGTTTAATACCTGAAACTTTCTTTAAGCTTAACTTCTTATTGTATGTTTGGCCTCCCACTTTTTGGGTTTAGAATTTAAACTCAGATTTTACCTGTAAATTTGCATCTAAAGCTGTAAGACTGTCTGGCAGGTAAACAATGCTTCACCTGTGCAAAGCACATTTTTTGTTTATACAGTCTGAGTCATGAGGGAAACTAAATCCTGGGCATTTTTATGCATATTAAAACTGAAAAAAAAGGGAAACAACACGACTGACAAAAAGGACATCTGGACATTTTAGCGGATCAGCTACACTTGCTAAATTTGCAAAGACTTCTGTGAATATTTCATTACTATGTTTTTAGATAGTATTATACCTTTTGCATCACCACATTGAAACTATCTTAAGCCTGTCTCTTATGTCTCCTGGTGAAGACACGGTTCTAAATTAAGTTTCTTAATTGGGCTTTATTACATAAATAGTTTAAAATTACTCATATATATATATAATCATATTACTTTATTAAATAACAAAGTAATACTTTTACCTTAGTAATGCTGACCTTTTTTGCTTAATAACACAAAACTACCTCAATGACTGTACTATTTACCCAGTAACCGTCACCTTCATTATGATATTGCTTACTTTTTACTTAATAACTACTTTACCTCAGTAACACCAATCTTAGCTCAGTAGCATAAAACTTCCACTCAGTGACTTTAAGCTTTACCTCAGTAACCTTTGTCGTTACTCCAGGAAGGCTAAGCTATACTTAATTATTGGCCGTTAAACTTTACTAAATAAATTTAACTCTTACCCTATTAATGCTAAACTAAATTTAATAACACTAACTAGTATTTCAGTGGAAATCTCTGTAACACTAGTCTTAATAACACTAACTTTTACCTCAATAATGCAAACCTTCACTTGATAACACTAACCATTACCTGAGTAACTCCTACTTAATTTTGCTTAATGCTGGCATTTTGCTTAATATCACAAAACTTTACCTTGATAACTTTATCTTCACCTTGGTAGCTCTCACCTTTATCTAATTATTACTACCCTTTAAATAAAAAAAATTATCTGAATAACATTAATGTTTGCCTCAGTAATGCTACTGTAAGTGTTACCCTGATAATGCTACTGTAGGTCTTATTTAATAACCTCTCATTAACACTAACATTAACATAATAACACCAACATTTATCTGAGTAATTCTTCGGCAAAGGTCAGCGTAACACAAAACTTTACCTCAATACCAGTGATTTCTACATCAGTAACTCTAACCTTAACAACAGTATTGATATATTTTTTTATTAAATGAATGCATTTATTTATTTTTTTAATTAAATTTCAACTCATTAACACTAACCATTACTTAATAATATTAAACTTTTGTTCAGTGACTGTAATCTTCACCTCAGGAAGGTGTTTTTTCATTCTTGCTAGGTTAGTTACTTAGTGTTTTCCCTCAGAAAGCTAACTTTTTTTAATAACAGTAAAATTACTTTTTACTCTCATTAACACTATCTTTAACTTACTGTAATACCACCAACCTTTATCTCAATAATTCTAACCTTTATCTCAGTAAAACCGTGATAATACAAAGCCTCCTCTCTCTTTAGTTACCCTAACCTCAGTAACCTTAAACTTTGCCTCAGTAACACTAACCATAATCTTAGTAACTTTAATCCTAACTCTAAACACAGTACCCAGAAGGACGTCCACACACACAGTTGTGAGGCGAATGAACAAAGGGGATGTTCAGATGAATTTACCCTTCTTATTCCATTTCCATTATGATTCTTCCTTTGCACTCTACTCACCACACATAAATGCTAAATATCCCAGCAATTAGCAACAGGGTGATTTAACAAAATTACAGGTGGTGGTAGAATGTGGGTCAAAAGACATTCATCACAAAAGTTACTGAATTTGAATTATCTGATTTTTCACAGTGCAACAAATTTAATGACTGTAATGAACAGATGATTACGACCTTTCGTTCTTTCACGTCTTGAGATTATTTGAAATTTTCCAAAGCTAATGTTTTTTTTTTTTTTACTAAAAGCTCTATTATACTTAGAGTTTCATTCAGCTGTAGGTCTGTCATCCTAGTGCAGAAAATGAGGTTGTTGTTGATTTCATAGTAGATTTCAAAGTGTATAGTTTTCAAAAGCTTTCTAAATAACAGCTTTGTTCAATTAGCATTCTGTATCCAGTTGCAATTTCTTTAGGTACAAAGAACGCATGTGTTCGGCTTTCCATTCAGCAATAGATGTTCAGCAAAACAACAAGATTATTTAGCTTTCAAATAATACAATGGAGATAATTTAGTTTTTTATGTATCCTGTAAGATCACTAAGCATCCTGATGTTGAGGCAGTGTGTTCTCGAAGTATGTTGATTATTAACAGAAATCGGTGAATCCTAATCCAATTGCAAGGAATGATGAACAGAGTCAAAAACAGGATGGAGCAAGAAACAACGGAATCAAACAGACCTAAAGAGGACGTATTAAGCAAAATTACATTTTTCGGTATTTATTTTGACATTTAAAAGGACTTCATTCTGCATGAATTTTTTTCCCCAACTTTGTTATCTACAGTAATGCTTAAATAAGAAAATCTTATTTTCCTCCCTAATGTGACCTCATATCCTAATAGACCTTCCCCCATCTTATTGCAAAGCTCTGCCCAGCTCTACTAAACTCTGCCCAGTTCTCTGGTCACCGAGCTACAGTAAATATGGTTAGGTTATCAGGTAATGGCTAAAAGCTAATGGATAAAGTATTCTTCTTTAGCTTGTAAAAAGACTTAGATTAGCTGCTAACAGCAAACTCATAACTGGTAAAATAGCCTTCATTATCTCTTATTTGTGTTCTAACTTTTATATCCTTAAATATTGAGGATATCATTGTGATGAAATCTCCTAAATAATTTTGCCTCTTATATTGTTCATCAGAAATGTGCGCCTGAAAAAGAAAAGCCAAAAAATGGGTGGGAAATGGGGGAAATGGGAGGGAAATTCCCAAACTCACATTGTTCCAATCCCTGGATTATAACTGGCGAGAAAAATGCACTTCTGCAAAGGGAGGCAGTACGTTTAAATCTACAGACACTGTAAAAATATGTTTGGCAAAGTAGTGAAACAGAAAGAAAATCAAGCATGCCTGATTTTTGTTGTTGTTTGACATTTATAGATGTCATTATGGGAAATCTGACTTGAGATGAAACTCCATGATCACAGAATGATCTTTAACATGTACAGTAGCTCCACAAACACAACAAGTGAAAATAAAGGCGGTCCTGGATACCTGAGCATAATATCGACAAAGACATGTGGTGAAGTGCACAGACTGCTCCTCAAAGCAGGGCAGGTCATTAAGTCTGGATGCCAGGCTGCCTTATCACAGATCAAGGAACTTGTATTGCAGTGAGTCAGAAGGCCTGCCAAGGGGTCAAGAAGCAGTGTGTGGTGCAACATCGATGCCAGCAGGTTAACAAAGCCAGACTGAGTGGCCAAAACGATGGCATGTGTGGTCCTGCACACTCTACAAACCAGTGATGAAAGACATGGAGATAAAAAGAAAAAAAAAAAAGTCAGCATGAGAAAAAAGACAGGAAAAGAAACAGTGAGAGACGAAAACACTGCATGTGTCACTACTAAATTTATACACAAAATGTATAAATTGAAATGGGTTGTAATAATCTCTGGAGCTAGGGCTTGTGTGTGTGTGTATGTGTGTGTGTATATATATANCACCAAGCTGTTATGCGAGCATGTGTTGGTGTTCGCGATCAGTGTTTAGATGACCAAATGTTACTAGGAGGTCACCAACTTTACCCACACACACGCTTGCTATCAGACCTTTTCATCTCACGTTCAAAGAATGTTGTTACTATGGCAACACACCAAATGCTGACATGACAATATTGACTAGATAGCTAGTAGCATTTTTAGCACTACACATTTGTTTTTAAGGTTAAATTCTACTCCATCCATCATACTGTCAGTAATAAGCAAATTTCTATACAGCTAAACTTGATCGTGTCATCAATGTGTTTGTAAAATGTTTTAACACAAACTCTTGTGGTGTTTAATGGGACTTATCTCAGTTATCCTACCTTTACACTCATTACAGAGAAATGCCTTAGACATGCTACAGTACCTTTCACCTCAGTAACGCTCACCTTACCATCAGTAATATAAACCTTTACTTAATTACACAAACTCTCAGAGCACAATCTTCTGACAGCGGACAGTTTTTTAATTGTAGCAAGGTGGTTAGCACTAGGACACACGATTTGCATTTCGGCTAACCTGCAATGCTATGCTTCTTTGAATGAAGTTGAATGAAGTCTTTTTGTTCTTTTGGTTTAATAAAGTTTGCATTCTCACTGTGGTTTTACGCTGACAAAACTGTGTTTATTGTTGACTAAAATTATAGATTTGCTGTGTAGAGAAATCAGAACTTAGTCATCTAAAAACATGTTGCTAACTGGCTAAACTAGCTACCCATGCCTGAAATTAATTTTTTACTCATTATACAGGGACTGTGGAAAGTCAGGAACCAATCAGAGTTGCAGGAGACCTATTATGCAAATACACCAGAACCTCAACATACAAATTTAATCCGTCCCGGAACTGAGTTATTAAGGGGAAATTGTATATTATATACCGCATTTTCCCGTAGGAAATAATGTAAATGCAGTTAAACCGTTTCAGCCACCCAAAAATATTACCAATTTTACCAGTTTCCATATTTTTGCATATATAAAACAATTAAAGCATTTAGAAAATACATAAATGAAGTAGAATATGAAGTAAATACACATTAAACCTCACTTAACTTTAATTTTTGATTCCTCTTAGCACCAAAACAAAATTAAAAGCTTCTCCCTTTTCTTCTTGCCCTTGATGAAATTCTTGGGACCCATGGTGCTATGTCTTCACTGAATCATGTACAAAATGCAAAAAAACACACAGAAACATATATAAATTCACTTTGCTTGGCAAAGTTTTGAACATCTCTTTGGTTCATCTCGCTTTGGTCACTCGCAGGCCAAAAATCTTTCAGATGCCTAGGCAATTCTGGGCTTTTGCCGAGGTACCACTGTGTTCGCTTTTTAGTCATGTTTAGATGTTCACATGGGTTTCCAGTGTGCATCTACAAACGAAAAAATGGAAATTCTCTTCTTTTTTTTTTTGCCATTTTTGCATTGACCAGGGCTTAAACAGGCCAATTCGGTTCGTCCCCTAATGTGACCTCATATAGTAGGAGCCCCTCCCCCAGCTGCTACTGAGAAACTGGCAAGAGTGAAGATTCATGAGTACTGTCCTGTCGCGGAAAAAAGCTCTGTGAAGTAAATCTTAAGTAAACATGTCCTTACCACAAACAAAAAGTCTATGTCTTGGTGCTTTTAAATGAAAAACATATTTTACAGTTATGATCAGGCATAGATTACGTGGAGCGTGTGCTGTACCTCTCTGTGAGTGAACTGTTACTATAGTAACCAACGTTTCGTCTGATAGAACGTGAACAGTTTATCATTAGTCTCTGTCACTTTGGCTGCTTTTGTCCCCTTTGTTTTTGTCCTTTTTTACGCTCGCTCTCTCTCCCTATCACACACACTGGTTTAAGTCTGTTTTTCCCTTTCGGTGATGAATTATTGATGATTCACTAATTTAATTGTGTGTCACTAGACAGTTTCTCACTCGAGTTAAGACTGGAAGAAAGAGGATGTGAGGTCCCACACACACACACACACACAGTGAGGCCTCGGGCGTACGTTATGAATGCTGGATGTGAGTGGTTATTTGTAGAACACAAATGATGATGATGGAGAAGCTGTGTGAAAGAGAGAGGGGGATAGTGCGAAGAAAAAAACAGAAAGAGGGTGAGAGTGTGAGAATAAGCAAGACAGTGAGAGATGGAGAGGAAGAGGAAGAGAGAGTAAAGAAAAACCTTTTACAGAGAAAGAGAGATGGAAAGAATCTAACAGAATGGTGAAGAAGAGAAGAAATGAAGAGAAAAAAAAACTAGTGATGAAATATACAGGAAAACAAATAGATAGAGAAAAAGAGTTCTAAAACAGGAATATAAAATATAGTGAAGAAAAATATATATGAATGATATATATATGAATGATATATATACATCATTCATATATATTTTTCTTCACTATATTTTATATTCCTGTTTTAGAACACTTTAGAACTA